>LGRX02027864.1:0-36444 GCA_001247695.2 Cymbomonas tetramitiformis | reverse complement strand
ATGAGGTAGTGTCGCCAAGTTTGCGTAGTGCAGTGATGGAGAGCGCAGAGTTCTCTTTCGCCAGCATGGTAGTTCTGCTCGGCTCCATTAAACTGTCTGCTCTCAAAGGCGATAGGTTGCAATCCATTTCCTACGTCTTGCATCAGTACTCCCCCTAGTGCCACTCCACTGGCGTCAGTTTGTACCACGAAAGGATGCCGTCCTTCGGCCGCCGCTTTCATATCGGGTAGCGCCAGAGTGGGGGAAGAACATAGCGCCTTCTTAATCTCCTCGACAGCCCAACGCTGCATGGGTCCCCATAGCCAAGCGACATCCCCTTTGGTGAGCTGAGTCAAGGGTTGTGCTACTTCAGAGAAGCCCAGCATGTACCGCCGGTAGTACCCAGCCAACCCCAAAATTGGCGCACATGCGTGGCGTTTTCCAGAGCGGGCCAGTCCCTGATGGCGGCCAGCTTGTCATGTTGAGGTTGACTTCCTTCCCGTGAGATCACGTGCCCCAGAAAGCGTATCTGGGTCTGCAATAGTTGACACTTAGACTCTTTGAGGTAGATACCCTGGTTCTCACAGACTTCGAGAAATTGCTGGAGATGTGAAAGATGCTCCTCCAAGGTGTTGCTGAAGAGGATACAATCGTCCAGGAATATTCTTACAAAAGGAAGATGTCCCAGAGCGCGCTGCATGCGTCTCTGATAGCAGGAAGGACTGGTGGTCAACCCCATGGGCATCACCAACCACTCATACGAGCCATAGGGAGAAGTGAACGCCGTCTTTTCCACATCCTCAGACGCCATAGCCATCTGCCAGAATCCATCGACCGCATCGAAGGAGGAGAAGTACTTGGCCCCATGCATGGAGTCGAACAACTGCTGAATGTCGGGAAGTGGATATTTGTCCTTGACAGTCAAGCTGTTGATGGCTCGGAAGTCGCAGACCATTCTGAGTACTTCAGGTTTCCCAGGCTTGGGAACCATCAGCACTGGTGCAGCGAACGGACTTGAGGAAGGTCTGATGTAGCCCTTGCTCAGGAGTTCATCCAGGCGTTCTCGCAATTGAGTCAGCTCCACCATGGACATCTTGTAGGGCCTCTTAGCGGGCGCGATGCCATTCCATCCCTCTTGCAGTCTCACGTGGGCCACTTCATCTTTTCGCAGGGCGTCAAAGTTGGGCAGCGCTTCGCGAATTACTCGAGGTGAAAAGGACTCGATCAGCTCCTGAAACTTCTTTCTCCTCTCGGGGGAGATTGAAGGGTCCTCCAAATTCTCGCTGGTGGCCACCGCTGATAACATCGAAGTCCCTACCAGAGGTGTCGCATAGGCCACTAAGATGTCGTGGGGTGTCGCGGCCCTGTCCATTCCCGCATATCTGCGCCGATAGGCTTTGATCTCCTTGGTCGCTTGAGCCGCTGATAACATTACCATCGGTTCCAGAGCCATCGCGGTTCTCTCGCCTTTGCGTGTAGGGCTACGCCCTGGCGAACATCCCCGTATCCGCACGGATTTGCCATGCTGGCGAAACTTGACTGATCCCCACCCATCATAGTCCAGCGTGACCGGCGAGAGGTGTCTCAACCACCTTCCTCCGAGTACAATGTCCACCTTGATGCCCAAAGGAAGTACTCGCATCTTGATAACCTCGGAGTAAGTCCCCTCTGAAGTCTCGGCGGTCAGCTTGCCGTAAGCGACTTGCGCAGAGGTCTGCACTGACCCATCCGCGAGGGTAACGTTCGGCGGCATCCCATTAGCGCGAACTGTGAGGTTCAATCTCTTGACGCACTCACTGGAGATGAATTCATCCGAGGCACCCGAATCCACCAGCACGCGCACTCGCTGTCCCTTCAGCAAAGCCCAGAACACCAATAGCAGCGTTCCCTCTTTGTCCCGAATCGCAGTCAGCTGACTGTCCTGGTTCCACATTACTTGACCATCGCGTCGCAGATGTGCACAGATGGCTGCTCGCACTGGGTGATGCAAAGGTACGCGCTGCTTAGACCGGATGGGTCTTGTGCGCGGTGGTGCAGGCTGCGAACGAGGATCCGGACCAAAGTACCATCCACCTTCCAGGTCGCGATCTGCTTGTAGCTGCCGCTCCTTAGCGCGTCGCTCTTGTCCCTGAGCGCGTCGTCTGGCGCGGCTCTGCGTGCGACTTTCCAGAGGGTAAGAGCGAAGAGGTTGGATGGACATCTTCTCCTCCTCTTCCTCCCCAGCGCTGTCTTCTGGTTCGGACTTTTGAGTGAACGAGGGGGGTTCTTCTTCCCGCGGTGCCGCCTGGGCGTTGGTGACGTTCGCTGGTGCTGCCACTGCTTCATTACCTTCCAGGATCGGCCGCAGACGATGGCGTTGCTGTTTCTGAATGGTCAGTAGCAGTTCCAGGTGGGTTTCCTCCTGGATGGTTTTCAGGGGAGTCGGCTCCACTCCTTCTGTCACCGTTGTCAGCACACTTGGTTTGTTCTCCGATCTGGCGGCGGCCAGCTGTCGCTCCATCAACTGCTGCGTGAAGTTGAGCGACCGCTGGGAGTCCTCGAGGTCAGAAATGTCCCCAGAAGTTGCGGGCTGAGAACTGGATGGAGATAAGGGCAAATCCAGAGTTGTCGCGGGATTCGCATCTGATGGTTCCGCTGAGTCCAGGGAGAGTGAATCACCACTTGCTGTTGAGGGTAGAGCCAGGTGAGCAGCCTCCTCCGCAGCTTCCCTTTCTCGCTGGTTCCATTGGTGCACCCGGTATAGACTGCACCAGGCGTCTGGAATTCCTACATCTCCACCAGAACCTGGGATAGTACCGCACTCAGTCTCCAGAGATAGCTGAACTGCTCCTTCGGTTATCGTTAGGTCAGGGGTGACCTTCCCATGCCATCTGTACCAGCGGCGGCGATATCTGCGCCACCCTTCTGGTACCCATGCATTTCTCCATTTCTCATTCTCCTTTACCAGCGCTGCCGCGGCCATGTGCTCCGGGTGCGTCATCTCTCTCCAAGCACGCGTGCGATCCGCCAGTGACTCTGCTCGAAGTCCTGGTGGTTCATCTCCCAGCCTCGTAACCTCTGCCTCATGCTGCAGTCGGTCTCGTACCGTCTTCGGAGTTCTGCTGCGAGGTTTTCCAGTGCGCTTGCGCGCTGCACTCGTAGTGCTCTCTGCGCTTAAGGACGCCCTCTCTGCCAAGGCTGGACACGCAGCTGGTCGAGACGTCGAAGGAAACACCTCAGGTCGAAGTTTAAAAGGTGGGGGTTCTGAAGCTGGGCCAGTTTTTGAAGTTCCACCCTCTTCCTCCCCACTGTCGTCCAGAGGGTGTGAAACCGCGGGTAGCGTCACATCCTGAATCCGCTGCCTCAAGGCTCGCATACGCTCCACCGGAGCTTTTCTCGGTACCCGCGGTCGAGGAGTGTTCCGCCAGGGGGTGTTGAGTGGGTTGAAGGTCCACTGGGTCTCCTCTTCCTGACCCTCATCCTCATCCAGTGCTGCCAGTACTGATGCCTCAGGGTTAGGGTTAGGGTTAGGGTTAGGGTTAGGGTCTGTGGGGTCAACGCGGGGCGTTTCGCCACGCTCGCGTTGTGGAGCCTGATGGCGATCACCAGTTCCAAGGGAGCGATCTACACTGAACATAACGGGAGGCTTGGAGCGCTCAGGCGACGAAGTGGGTGACCTTCGTGGCGACCGCTGATGGCGCCGGGACACTAAGTGGTGTTCTCGCCGGCCCTGCTCAGTGGAAAGGTTCGCTGTGTAAACAGCGGTACTGGTCAACGAGGGTTCATCCCGTAGGGTTCTGGTTCTGTCGAGATGGCGCTGTCGCCTCTGATCGGCAGACCAGGTGAATCCGTACCCTCGAGCGGCCAGAGGGTTGGGGGGTGGCGGAGGCTCTTTCTGGATATTCCCCCGGTTGTGGGCGAAGGCTGTACTCCTTGCCCAGGGGCGGTTACCCATACCGCCCTGTCGCCGGCGTCCCGCCGGCAGGAAGACACTCAGTCCTCCTCTTCCGCAGATTGCTGACCCGAGGAGGACGCTGCGGCCGATTCCTCGTTCTGAAAATACTCCAGCGCTTCCGCTTCCTCTTCCAAATCCTCCCATTCTGTTTCCAGCGCTGCGATATGAGATTCATTTGCAGCGCGGCGGCGTGCCAAACGAGCTGGGGCGTCAGCAATCCAGGCTCGTTTCTTGGCCTCGTCGGGACAGTTAGCCCATAAATGGGAGTCAGAGTTGCAGACGTAACATCGGCGTGGCGGCCTGGTCAATCCCGCCGGGCTGGGCGGCACGGCGTGCTGCACCCTGAGGTCGGCGGGGTCGGGGTCAGTAGCATCTTCCTCCCCAGCGTCCTGCACGGCGTTAAGTCTGGAGGACGAGCGACCATTCCTCCAGGCAGGACTTCGGTTCGCAGGTGCTGAGACGGGAGAGGTTCGTGCTGCGGTCAGAGCTTCACTGCGCTCCAATTTGGTGGCCACAGTGATGATATGCTGCAGCGCGGTGGATCCGGGATGATTGCTTTCCCAATCGCTGGACTTTGCAGATCCAACCGATCCTCAATAAGGCGATCCATGACAGCTTGCTTCAGTCGCAGTCCAGACCAGAACTGATATAATAGCTGCTGTTGGCTGATGGCGTGGCAGTTGGGCATGGCGTCTGCCAATAACTGGACTACCTCGTGCCAGGATACCAGACGAGTAGCGAACAAACGCGCAGTCTCTTCTCGTCGCTGCGCCATGCGCATCACTGTCCCCGCTAGTCCTACCAGCGCGATGTCATCCAGTACGCTCCTGGCTACGTCGGCCAGGAAAGGCGCCAAAGTGGCGTAACGCCGGTTCCAGGCCTCCGAGTTCATCATCCCACCTTGCTTGAGAAAAGTTAGGGATCGCGGCTGTAGTTTGCGTTGAGCCACTTCCTTCAAGATCTCCGGCATGGTGATCATGGTTAGGTCTAGGCGATAAGCACTCATGCGACCCAGGGCGAAGGTGACTACGCCCATTGACAGAAAATTGACCAGCGCTTCAGAAAAAGGTGGAAGCGCGGCAATATCTGCGTCAGTGGTGATTAGGTCAGCGGAGGAGGGGTACATAGGAATGTCTCTGATCAGCTTGAGCACATCAGCCACTGTCTTGGATTCTCGGTAGACATCACTTGGGGAAGCCGCTCCCATAAGATCGTGGTGCCCTGGGAATTGAGAAAGGCGCTGGTCTACTGGCAGGAGTCCCGGGGCCGCTGGCAAGGAATTTCCAGGCGATCTGTACTCTGCTGCGCTGGGAACACCAGAGGGAAACCGATTGACGCCCAGTCTAGCCGGGACTGTGGCGGGAGTTGGTTGGTTGCCAGCCGCCATTCCTCTAAACAAGTACGCCTCGGAAGATGAAAATGCTGCCCAGATTTGGAGTCCCAGGGGGTCAAATTCTGTCAGCTCGGACTCTAAGGCATTTTCCGCGATGGTTACCCATGAGTACAAGGGCAGGCGTCTCTGCTGAGTTCCAGTACGGCTTTCCGCGCAACGCCGCGCTTCATCCACTTGCGTTTTCTCCACTTCCAGAGTGAAAGCGTCACTGTCCTCAATCTCAGTCAGGCGCACAGGAGTATGCACTGACCCATGCTGCGCCAGGTCTTGGATGTCCACTCCGATGTGCCGCATAGTCATCCAAATCCGATTGGTATCGGTTATGAAGTGACTGGCGCTTCCAGGCATGGTTGGCAGTCGGTAAGAGTATTGTGCCTCAGCGCCGTGGCTGACAGTAACTGCGGAGGAAGAGGACAGGTGATTTCTCAACCAGAAGGAGGCTCCTTCTAAAGTCCATAACAACACGTCTAGACGCCGGTGTCGTGGTTCACCATTGTCTGAAGGCGGGGGCGAGTTTCCTGGTGACGGTTGATCAGGCTCAGCGGAGTCAGAGGGCGATGAGCCGGTAGCCGGTGGATCTGGCTGAAATGGTGCCGGCGCCGGATGAGCCGGTGCCGGAGCCGGCTGGGCCGGTGCTGGAGCCGGTTGAGCCGGTGCGGGAACCGGTTGAGCCGGTGCTGGTACCAGCCAGGGACCTGATCCAGCTGCTGGCGCCGGTGCACCTGGTAAACCGCTCGCCCATCCTAAGGTGTGCTGGTAGGGCGTCATAGGTGGAGCGCCCACTGCTGGTAGAACTGAAGTCAGATGTGGATAGTGTTGGAGCACTTGCTGATGCAGATTTTGCATGTACTCTGATACCTCTAACATCATCTGATTCTGCATTAGGGATTGATGCTGAGAGTTCAGTGCGGGGACAGAGGCATCTGAGGGCGTTCTGGCTGAGGCGGGGTCAGAGAAGAGTGCTCTGCGCTGTTCTGCCAGGCGCTGCTGGTTCTGTTCCCATCTCCGATGGCGCCTCTCCCGGCGAGAAAGCTGGTTCACTGAGTCTGAGTTCAGAGGTAAGTTTCTGACTGGAATTCTGCTGAGGACATCTGCTTGAGAAGGGGGTTCGATGACTGGTAGGTTGCGGTTAAGATGCGGCTGGTAGGCTGCGAGTCCAATGCTACGCCTGAGTGCGAGGTCTGCGTAACTGACTGAGCTGACTGGCTGCTCCGTAGTTGTTGAGGTCAGCGAGGTAGTCAAAGGTCTGGACTCGCGGTTCAACAGGGACTCGGGCATATCCGTAGTTGTTGAGGTCAGCGAGGTAGTCAAAGGTCTGGACTCGCGGTTCAACAGGGACTCGGGCATATCCGTAGTTGTTGAGGTCAGCGAGGTAGTCAAAGGTCTGGACTCGCAGTTCAACAGGGACTCGAGCATATCCGTAACCGTAGCCGCCTCCGTAGTCGCCTGAGTCAGTGAGGGCGTCAGTGAAGTTGCCTCGCTGTCTATTTCGGACTCGAAAGTCACCGATAACCTTGCCATAGAGTCACCGATCACCTTAGGTTCTGTAACGGTATCGGTAATCGGTGAGGTCAGCGAATGCTCAGAACATGCTATGCTTATGTGGCGTGGGCCACCTGTCAAGCCGGAGCCACCTGTCCTCCCCGCTGCCCCCACCTCCCCGTAGCTTGTTGAGGAGGGAGTTGGATGCATTGAGTGTGCCATGAGTTCGCCAGCCATGCTTTGGTGCGTGTCCTCTGACCTCCCCGCTGCCCCCACACCCCCTTGGTTAGGGCGCGGAGTCCAGGCGAGATTCTCACCCGGCTGCTGGCGCTTTCGCCAGTTGGCCACATCAGAGCGGGAAGGAAATTGACGAAGTCCTGGTTTCTGCTCATTCGCCTCATTCTGCATGTCCTGCTCACATGCTGCAATTTTGACCTCGGTCATTTCGCGCACGGCGATCGGGTCGCGAGGTGGTCGGTCAGCCGGTAGAGGTTGTCCCACAGAGGCTGCTCCCGCGGACTCAGCCTGAAGCGCGTTCTCGCTGAATGGCGTGGGCAGCTGGCCGTGCGGGGAGGTCATCACCGTAGCTCCAGACCAAGTGTGTGGAGTCCTGTAGGGGTTCAAAGGACTTCGCGGTCTTGGAGCTGGAGGACTCATGTCGCGCGTCCGTGGTGGGCTCCTGCGGCGCGGCGGTGGCGGGGTCCGGTCTCGAGTCCGAAGCGGGCTTCGCTGGCGCGGAGCTGGAGGGCTCAGGTCGCGGCTTCCTGGCAATCGCAGGATGCCAGGGGAAGGAGAGGTCAAGTTGACATACCGCTGGGGAGTCGCCCTCATGTTTCGCCCTGCACCAGGGGTGTCAACAGTCAGCACCCTTGGTGACGCCGCTCTTGCATGACGCAGGGGCGGATTAGGGTGCGGTTTAGGTACCGTTACAGCCTCCTCTAGGGAAGGTGTCACACAAGCGGTTCCAGAGTCCAGAGCCAGAGGAGTCACGCTGTTAAACTCAGTAGCATCAGCTGACAGGGTCGACTTCTTCTTGGGAATCTGGAAGCTTGGCGCACCTGCTGCTGTCGCAGCCGGTGGCGGCTGACCCGGAGAGGGCGCCTTGTAGGTGCCCTTCGCCCCCTTGCCAGTGGTCCCAGTGGCGGCAGCACCTCGCGTGCTGCGCTGGCTGGCCTGTCGTCCCCTTGTACGCCGAGGAGTCGACGTAGGCGACGTTGGAGGTGAGCGTCCCGTGTTAGCGTTTTGCATCATGTCGAAATTAAGAGTGACAAAGTGCAAATCTGACCGTTGGGGAAGTCAAATCTGTCCAATTTGGCAAATCCCCCCAGAACACTCAGAAAAATATTTCCTTGTAGCAGTGGAAGTCGTGGTGAATAACGAAATATGCTTTCCAGAGTGAAATGCAAGTTTTGGTGGCCAAATTTCAAAAATGGAGTGTCGATCGGCAGTTTGGCTAATTTCTTCTTGGCGGCCATCCCGGAGCAATCCAGACTAATTGGCCAGGACCCAGTATTGGAGACTATTTTTTTCCTTCAAAGGATATAAAAAAAATGGAAAACTATCCTTCTGGGCTCCCGTTTCCTTCTATGTAGTCTGCTGGGCTCAAATTGGTCTAATTTTTGCTCTGCCGTGCCGGTTGGCCATCCGAATTTAAAATGTAGCGATCTATGAGGACCCAGGTCTCGGGGCCAGGTTCCAAACGACAAAAAACTATCAAGAAACGTCTAGAATTTTTGTGCCTACGTTAAAACGGTCTCCGAGGTCCTCTTTTTCTCAATCTGCCACTGATCCACTTTTCACTCTCCGTTCGGGTCAATCTGGCTGTTAATCCCGGTAAATCTGAGTTGCTGGCGGCTTCTTTTCCCACTTTCTGACCACTTTGCAGCATAACAGTTTTGAAAAATCGCCTGTTTGCATGCAGGGTGAAAGTCAGGGGGCAAAAAGGGCGCAGAGCAATACCACTTCCAAGTGAAGACTTCTTGAGCACGTGACTGTATCCGAGCCTGAGCTCAAGGGTCAGTCAGAGGTAAATCTTGCTTCAATCTTGGGGCACAGGTCCGTAGTCGGCAATTTTGCAGTGTACAAAATTGCAATGTTCTAGATAAACAGTTGAACAAGGCTACAATTCAAGCAATTGCAATATCTTTATGGCAGGAAAGATTGACCAGTAAATTACAGGTTGAGCAACAGCTCTTCCAAATAGTTACTTCAAGTTAGAACAGCCTCCAAATGGGCAATATTCAAGTCTTATACTTTCAAGGCGCGCAGTTCATATTCTCTAATCGATCTGTCCCATGTCGGCTGGCATATCATCATCTGCCACCTATACAAATCCTAATCAGAGAATCTGCATTTGGACAATCCTAATCAAGACAGTTGATTTCATTGTCCCTTGCTGATCTTTGCTTTCTTCCTACGAGGAGCCACGTCAAGCCCTTCTTCTTCATCACTGTCACTTCTTATGGAATACTTCAATTGAGTTATATACTCATGTGTCCAACATCTCGGATATTTCCTAGGTTGCCTCTTCGTCTCTTCAGACACCCCAGCCTTATTCTCACCCATTGAAGTCAATCCAGTATCTGACCCATAAGGTTTCTTCGGTGGTGCATGAACAGTCTCCACCACAGAGGCTGGGGCATCCTCAGATATGGCCTCAGACTTCTGCTCGGTAATAGGCTGATCATCGGGCTGAACAGGTGAGGTCGGGGAGGTGCCCTTTGGTACCCAGTGAAGTTCACCCTTCTCATCCATGATCAATTGCAGTCCCAGTCTCTTCAACCTTCGAGCTTCAGCTTGTTCTTCAGCATCGTCAGCTACCAAGTCATCGAACTCGCTGACGTCATCCTCGGTGTCATCATATTCAGGCGAAGTTGGCTCCCATTTCGGACTGGCAGTGTCCATGTCATGTATGACACCCGCGTCATCTTTGTCATCCGAATCTGGTAGCTTCTCCTTACTGTTAGTGACACCTGCGTCATCATTGTCATCAGAATCTGGTAACTTCTCCTTACTCCAGGACACAGCGCCTGTACCCGAATCTTCACTGTTCGTAGACGCTGAGTGTGTAGGCTTACGCCCCTGGTAGGGAATTCCATGATATTCGTCATCGTCAATCACAATCGTCGGATTCCAGTACGCGATCCCAACGCGGCTAATCGGTAATGAGAATGGCGCTACCGGCGCCTTCAACTGAGTGGCGTCTTCTAGAAACCAGCCGCCGCCCCTATTACGCTCCCAGCGGCGTAGCGCACCAGAAGGGTGTACGATAATATGCTGCCAGTTATAATCAAGTCCAGGCTTTCGCTCCCCATAGTACGAAGTCAATGGCTCGGGAGTCCCCTTCCGAGCCCATTGCCATCTCACTGCCCCAGTATGCATAAATACAATATGCCAATCGAATGGCTTGGCCGGGCTATTGTTCCCTGGCACAGATAGTCTTTGCCGAACCTATGCCCCTTAGACAAAATTGAAAGTCCTACCATCTCTTGCCCAGCAACCTTAAAGTTTCTTGACCTCGCAAGATCATTTCCTATTTTCTCTCACCATGCGCGCAAAAAGACAAGGCAGACTACCGTTGGGCGAGTTGAAAACGCCTTTTCACTACAGAGTTCACTCATGGCGATCCTAGGCGCAGACTCTCCAAATGTAGCAATTTATTTTTCTATCACCGAGTTTCATTTGTTTTCCGAGCCGTCCCTCAACACACCGTACGTAAGTCTGCACTGTGTATGCTGGGTAACTCTGACCGAGATTTTGACTACGCCGTGGGCAAGCGTACGGTATCGGGTATCTTCAAAACACATATGTGACAGTGCATGGGAATTTACATGTTTTCTGCATGCAGTATGTACATAACCCCTCTCTCGTAAACATGCCGCATGAAACCTCCACGCGTCCAACTTTCATCGATTTCATCTTCGATCGAATTCCGCATCAAGGACGACACACATTCGTCTCTCGTCAGTCCTGAGTCAGTGTCATGTCACACCATTCACCAAAGGACTATTGCTCCTCGTCGCCACCCCGCATCGTGTGACCCCTGTATTTATGTGGCTAAAATACGCTTGCGAGAGTTCGTCAGCAGAAGACGCAATTCATGAAGTCTTCATGATTTATATGATATGTGTATAAATTGCTCAGATTTCATGTTTTGTAAATTTCCCGTGTCTCGTGCGTGCGCCGTATCCTGATGTGTATATCCACAATCTGTGAATATTCAGTACAGTGACTCAAGCAAGGATCATGTGCCGTCCAACGCGCAGCATCAAATTCCGCTTTATACACGATCTCCACCGATTGGATATCATTCCCGTAATTTATAATAATACCGTAAACGTGACACCTCCTGCCAGCCAGCGTACTCGTGTGTCTTCCATAATTAGTTTGCATACATACCCGTGCACCGGTTTACGGGTAACGTTAACGTCGGGTGCATGACACATTCACTGTATTGCTGTACGAAAAATGCCGCCTGTATTGATTATACGAGTGATCGTGAATCTTGTCATCTGATTCAGAAAATACACTCTGTACCATTTATATCATATTTACACACCCTTTTGGTCTGCGTCCAATATGCTGAAGTGGACCGATCTATGTAATTATATCAAGTATTTTCGCATTTAAAAACCCCGGATGTCCGCGTGTCACGCGGCCAAACGGGCGCGGAAAGTCGGGCGCAAGATATATAACAATTATCATATCAAGCAGAACCCCCGAGAAAACCCAACCCAGTCGGCGACCGTAGCTACTGTCAAAATCCATGTGCGGCGGGCGGCCAACTTTCCACTCGTCCAAAGCCAACCTCTTACATTGCGCACGGGCGCATCTTCGTACCACTCATCTCAAGCGGCGAACCTTAGTCAATCATGGGCATATACCCATAAAACATGGCGGAGCGGGTCCACGACCTAGCAGGATACCCGTAAACCGGTGTGCAAATATACTCAGACCTCTGTTTTCGGTCGGTCTGAAGAGGTACATTTAAAGCGGGTCAAATAATTATATGAACCGACATGCGACACCTAACTAATCGAACCCGAAGCTCGAACATTACTACTATTGACTACTAACTCGATCGGTTAGTCGGTCACCAGTCACAGTCACTGACCCGAAAACACATCGATAAGAGCTACGTACCGTATGTGCCGTGTCGATGCGCCAACATTCGCCCCAGTCGGCCATGGAGTACGACCCTAAGACCCATTATGTACCGAACGTTAGGCGAGACGGTCTGGACGTCTGGACCTTCATATTGAAGCATATTCGCAATTACTATTTACACGCACGAGCATTACTCAGGGTTTGAGTGCAGGCTAGCCTAAGAGATGGGCGCTGGTACTTCCCCCATAAGAGCGCTGTACATCCGCACCACCGCCTGTGCATATAGTGCGTCGGCGGTGCTGCCCGACTCCCCCTGGAAGGAAGCAAGGGCTTTAAGCTCCTCCAACCTGATGCTTGCGTCGAGGGCGGCGGTTGTGCTCTGCTCCTTCAAAGCAATGACGAGCTTCTGTGCCTCTACCCCGGCCGCTCTTTGCCTGTTAGGTACCAGCCTTGGCTGTCCCACAGGCACTCCTGGTGTACCTTGGGCGTCCAACGCCACGGGCATCGGCTGCTGCGATGAGCCCTGAAGACCTCGGAGAGGGCCAGCTTGGCCTCCGGGCATCAAAGCCTGCGAAAAGCCCCATTAGAGATGGTCAGTAGTGTGCCAGGTTTCGGAACTCCGAGGGACATAAATAGAAAAAACAAAACAATATAAAAACGTTATATTCTAAACAAGAAGGAAACCTTACCGAGATGAGCTGCATGGCGATCTCCTGGGTGTACCTCTCGCTGTTCTTATGGCTTTCCCGTTCGATGGCCATCTGCTCCTTCAGATCCTGGACGGCTTTCTGTGACTGTTCGTTGAGGGCGTTTTTGAACGTGTCGATCGTCTTGTTGGAAGCCTCGGAGAGTTGCTGCTGAGCAACGACGTGTTTGTCCGTCAGCTGCACCTGATGCTGCAGGTGCTTGTTCTCAATGGCATCTTGCCTTTGCAACAGCGCTGCTTGGAGCTCCTTGGCCTCCTGGTTGCGTTCGTCCTGGTCTTTGCGCAATTCCTGCTCCCGAAGCCTTGCTTGCTTCCCCTGCTCCTCCAAGGCCTTCTTACTCTCCAACTTCGACTCCTCCAGAGCCTTCTGAAGGCGCTCGTTTTCCTTGGCAAGGTTGGCAACCTCAATCTCGGACTGGTCACGAGCACGTTTCAACTCTTCAAGGTTTTGTCTGTCGGCGTCGGAGTCGGTGTTCCTGGCATTAGCGTTCCGCACGCTTTCGGACGTCAGCCTCAAGAACAGGTCCGCCATGTACTTCTTCATCTTGGCGTCCTGTGAGCATGTGCAGGTTTGTCAGTCAACAGTCTGGTCAAAACTTAATCAATACACCAAAATAGGGAAAAGGGGGCCATAAGTACCATGTCCTGGACCTTCTCCTTTTTGGAAAGAGGTCTGTCTCGCCGCTTTGGGAGGTCATCCTCTTCCTCAGACTGGCTTTCTTGAACGATGCTCTGAGAAGGCTCCTGCACTTCGTTTTGCACCCCAAAGGAACCGTGCAGTACTTCTTCAAGGTCCAACTCAGGCTCGTTGGTCTTTTCGCTGTCCGTAAGGTCCAGTTTTTGCCGTAAGGTCACCGGCGGCCGACAAGAGGAAGTCCGTTTCCTTTTGGTATCTGCTGCTGGCTTTGGTGGCGATGACAGCTTTCGTTTCCTCGTGCCACTGCCCAAAACATCGCCAACAGCTCCGCTTGCACCCTTCCCCTTGGCCTCGCCAACAGCTCCGCTTGCACCCTTCCCCTTGGCCTCGCCAACAGCTCCACTTGCACCCTTCCCCTTGGCCTTGGAAACTGCTTTCCGATTCCCCTTCGGGTTCTTGCTACCTTCACCAGCATGGTTGCCGGGTACTTTCTGCTTCGCGTAAGGAGTACTGTCCGAGAGCTGCATCGGTGCACCACTTGACATGACAAATGCCGTCACCGTCCCCACCAAACGGAAGGTGAGCCCCGCTGAGAAGTTGGAGGAGGCGAGAGTCCAGTAGTTGGTGTCGCCAACCTCTGCCGCTGTCCTCGCCCCACCTGGCTGCTCCGAGCGCCTCTGCTCCTCGGCCGCGATCTTTTCCCAGGCAAAAGCCAATACCTGCTTAAAGCCTTGATACCTCTCGGCCTCCTCGGCTATTTCCCCATCGGCAAAGGGCAGCTTCGTGGGTAACGTTTTGAGGTCGCCGTCTGCATAATCGGGCAGGCGGATGTCGTGGGCGTAGACCTTGTTGCTCTGCAGCTGAAGAAACGGGTATCTGTCGCAAAAGTGCTCCTCCCGCTTGAGCGTGACATGTCGGTTCTGAAGGAGAGGGGTTTGAAACATGACGTATTCGGCCGTGTTCCCGGAATGCTTCTCGCTCAACAAAGTGGCATGCCACTGACCCGAGCTGCCTTGGCTCAAGTTGGCGCAAACGAACCGGATTGTGGCGCCGTGTAGATCAAGACCAGCCTCCTGCCCAAGGTCCATCACTGTTTCTACTTGCATGCCCTGTACCAAGGGCATGCGATACGTAAGTTTCTTCTCCCGGGTGAACTGTGCCTCGAGGTAGACGTACACCTGTAGAAGCCACCATTTCGAAATAAATAAAAGTTACAGGCCAAATAAAAGCAAACAAAGTGGTTTTCAAAGGCAGGCCGGTCGCTTACCGGCTGTTTCCCGTTCACCAAACGCGGCACCAACTCCGTTCGCGCGTTCTTGACGTTGGTACGATGCACGTTAGAAGTATCTTCCTGCGCCATCTCGTCGAAGGACAGATATTCGGGGTCATCCGTAGATGGACCCCGTACGACTTGAAAGTCGACCGCTGCTCGAACATCTTCATCCTCACGGAAGACGAAGGTGATGTCCTTGACGTCCCCGTGCTGGCAGGTGAGGTACGCGATTGCATCCCCAAAGGTGGGGAAGACACCTGGATTGCCTGGTTTTCGTAGGTTGAAGATTACCACGCGATCCGCAACCGCATGCCCGGACGCAGGAGGCGTCCAGATCTGCTTGAGCCACGCCAGTCCCACTAACAGAGGCAACCCTAGGCTGTTGACCTCCTCAAACTCAAGCAGAAACAATTTTCTACCCTCCCTTGCCTTCGACCTAGGCTGCTCCAAGACGGCTTCGTCATCCTCGTCGACCTGGTGGGGTGCGTCCACGATGACGCGTGTGTCCTCCTCCCCGGGTTGGGGCCCGTACCGCTCCTGGCACAACGTCAGCATATTACTGACGATGTTTTTTTCGTCCGCCTTGTATAGTTCGCTTTCAAAAACATTATATTTGGACCCGTCCTCCAAGCATTTCAGCAGGAGCTCTTTCCCACAGCCATTTTCCAGTCCGAAGTCTGCATGTATGATTACGGGCTTGCCGTCCCCATCCTTCAGACCGCCCTGGTCCAAGCACTGCCCCAAAAGCACGTACTCCCACCCATCGGCCGTGACCTTTACCAGCTCCTGGCAGGTGACCAGACCCAGCGAAACAAGGTCCACGCTGAACGCATCTAATTCAGCGTGGACCTGCAACTGATCCAAGGGGTTGCCGTCCTCCTCGAAAGGCAACAAATCCTTTGCGGCTTGCATCTCTTCTGCGAGGTTTTGCGCCGCATGTGCTTCTTCTGCTATAACCGGAGGATCGGGTGCTTTTTTTTGCGGGGCTGGGAGAGGGATTACCACCAGAACCAACACAATATTCCTCCATTTTTTCAGTTACCCTTAAAATTGAGTCATCTGTAAAAAGCTTATTCTCTAGAATGTGTTTCCACAAGGGGCCTTTTAATTCGTAGTTATCCCATGTTAGAATAATCTCGCTCACATCTGCCGCATATTCATAAGGAACGATACACTTGCCCTCGTTTTTGAGCTGAGTTTCTAATATCTTCTCCAAATCGGGAAGGGCCCTATCCAACAGTTCTTGTACGGAAGTTAAACCCATTATTGTTGAACACGAAAGTGCAGAATATAAAGTGAAATCTTGCGAATTTTCGTCACCGGTACCCAGACAATAAATTGTTTAAAAACTACCTGGGCACCGGTGACGAAAAACCGCAAGATTGTGTCAAGGTGGTAACAAGCTACCAAAGAGCGGGGCCCCAGCGCCCGTGACGAATTCTGAGAATTCGTCGAGCGCGGCCCCAAAGGAACAGACTCTTGCCGCTCGTTCCGAAGGCTTTGCCTTTCTCATCGACGAAAATGTTATTATTATAATGATAATAATTATAATTAGCAAGGGGCGGTATCGGGGGTTTTTTTTTTTTTGCCATCGATAACTTTGAATAACCGCTAAAAAACTATCGATTGATATGATATCATAACTATTTTTTTTTTTTTTAAATATCGGTCGATATGAATAACACAGCAAAGCACCATCGATTGATATGAATAACTCCAAGAAAAAATAACTATCGATTGATATTCAGAAAAATTACATATCGATAATCGATGTTGATACCGATATCTGCCCTAAATCAGACTGCTATATCGATATTTCAGATATCGATATCCAGCTAAGTTGGACAAGGGTCACAGCAGGAGTTGATAGGGGTCACAACAAGGGTAGAAGTATCAATGTCATAATAGAGGTTCAAGCAGGGTCACAGCAGGGGTTGGAAATGAGCCATAGCAGGGGGTAAAACTAATTGTATGTCACAACAGTGGTTAGAGCAGGCAGCAAGGTCACAACAAGGGTTGCTAAGGCAAGTTCCTCTAGATATTCGCATATTACATTATCTTTGTGTTCAGTGAGGCCATCATAGAGTGCTCTAAAGTACCTTCAGTCACCCTCTTTCTTAAGTCTGAGTGCATCTGGCCACACGCGCTAAAGGCACGTTCAATCCCACCAGTACTGGCAGGAGACGCCAAGAACTGTGTAGACATTCTAAACATGTTTGGCCATTTATGTTTCCTATCTACCTACCACTTAACAGGATCGTCACTCATCTTGGCGGGAGGCATTGCTGAATACAAAGTAAATTCACAGTCAGCCTCTTCAACGGTAGCCTCAGGCACTTCAAGCTCCACCAAATCGTCATCATCATCATCATCATCATCATCATCTGAATCCTCTAAAAAGGAAACTAGCTGCTTTTCCTACTCAGATGCCTTGGACACCACAACCGGTCTGCTAACAGTGACAGCAGAAGGCTTCCAGTCTATGGTGTATGCAGACCTAGCCCATCCGATGACACGCTCGCGAATAAGGGTACCTTTATCCCATTTCTCCAGATGCTTGAAGGAAAGGCTTTTATACGGTGGGTCAAGAAACGTGGACACACTGAAATCCTCCAACTTGCACGTCATGTGCTCGTTGTAGTATCTGAAATTCGCATGATAAACTCAGTCAAAGATTGTCAAATAAGTTGCACGAAACACGAAGCACAAGTACGTTACCTTCTTTTCAGATCGTCGGAGTATCATTTCCGAGCATCCTGCACATCGTTGTTCAGTACCAACACCGCGGCTCCGTTATACTTCAGGGATCAGCAGGGGTCCACTTTGTAAATACGCCCGCCGATAACAGGCAGTATCGAAGAAACCGTTACGGTCTTAGTGACTTGTAGTAGGTCGATTGCAGCCGCATGTTGGCACAACACATAATATGTGGATTCCCGGACCACATCCCAGTCACAGCCAGACATCTGATGGTCACCATATTTGGTGCCGTCGGGGTTGTTAACAGCAGTGGCCGCCTTCTTCGGGTGCTCGACATCGTACAGCTGCACAGCTTCCTTCCTGCAAATGAACATATTCAGTGTCAGTCACATTGTAAATTACGGGGCGGTACTCAAAACCCCAACTGCACACTCACGGGCGAGGCAAGCATGCCAGGCATCACGGGCAGAATTAAAGAAATACCTGGTTTTGGAAGTACCACTCGGCCATGAGGAAGGCACCTTTCCACCCACCTGGAGTGGCATTGTCTTGGGGAGGGGAGGTGGACGTCAATTCATATTTAGCTTGACAGTCGTGGAGAAGGTGACGGCCGATCACAGAATGGTTGAAGTGGGTTGTCATACCCCGAAGCTTTTTGATAGCGTTGCAGACACCCGGACTTTCCAGATATTTGATGACTGCCAAGGCGATGATGTGGCAGTTGCACTCGTGGCCATCAAAGCACTTCCAACCCGAAACGATGTTGCTGGCGGAGTCGGAGGTGGTGGCGTGGACGAAATCGGAAACGGTGTCGAAGGGACTTTCGCCCTCGATGAAAGACCCGATTCCCATAAGGGAGCAAGCACGTTTAGTCGCCAGGATGATCTCGTCCGCGGTGTGACGCACAACACTGAACGGGATAGCCGCCAACAGCCTCTCCAAGCACTTCCCGTCAGCGGTCAGCCAGTAAACTGGAATGCCAAATATAGCAATGCCGCCCTCGGACCAAATATCGCCAGCGATGCTAGGGAGTATCTTCTCAGCGAGCAGCGATTCTTCACGGAGACGGTGACCATGTTTCTTCCCTCCACGGACAAGGCGAGCACGTTCTGCGTGACCAACTTATGGCAAGGTGGTACATCCCCACCCTGAAAATAAAGTTGAAGATGTCCCGAAACTCTTCGTCTTAACAGATTGAAAAAGCTCGTTTGCGACGAACAACCCAAAGAGAAATCTGCGCAAATATAACACCCCCGAGCAATCAGCAACATGTAAACAAAATACCGATATGGCTGAATGAAGATAGATGACGACAAATACAGACATAAAAGAATGAAAACAGTTTTCACAAGTGCATACTCAAACAGATAAACGAGGCCCTACCAGTTTATGCAACGCATCG
Source organism: Cymbomonas tetramitiformis (assembly GCA_001247695.2). Taxonomy (NCBI): domain Eukaryota; kingdom Viridiplantae; phylum Chlorophyta; class Pyramimonadophyceae; order Pyramimonadales; family Pyramimonadaceae; genus Cymbomonas; species Cymbomonas tetramitiformis. Next base: position 17,832 of record LGRX02027864.1, on the reverse strand, counting down.
CGGCGGTCGTTGGGGACAGGGGGTGACATGCAAACGTCGTCTCGCTCGCTGTTGTGAGGTGCCAGAACCAGAACCGCTGCATGTTCCGGGCCCACCACCATCGCCGCCTCCAGTTCCGTTGCCCGCCGCCGAAGAAACCATTTCACAGAAGACGTCCTTGTGAACGTGGGTGAGGTGGCTGCGCATGTTGGAGGTGTTTCCGGAATGCTCCACGGTAAAGTCGGGGCCAGATATTTTGCAGTAAACTCTCTCGATCTTCTCAAGCTGAAACTCGGAGAACTTGCACATGACGTATCTCCAGCAGGCCGCCTTACGCTTGACCTTGACGCCATCCTTCCACTCGGAGTCATCCTCGCACGGCTGCAGCTGCGTAACGAAGATGCAAACCGACGAATGAAGTTGTTAGAAAACGTGGCCCGCATAGAACGAAGAACCGAAGAAAAGCAGGCATGCTACACATGTGAACGAACCAAATAAAACGAAAATAATAGCGAGCATACCTTCTACCTCTTGCTCGGCTGCTCTTTCTGCCTTTCGCTTTGCCCTTATGGAAGTGTCTGCAGCTTCAACATCTTCCCTGGATTTTCTGAAGGCTGCGATGAAGCCAACAAGGTTCTCAATGGGCTCCCAACTATCTGTGACATCTTCGAGTCCTTCCCAACTTATCAACCATTGCGGTGCGGTTCCTGCAACACGCTCCGCGGGAATCTCTTGAATTTCGAATTCTGTGTCATCTGAACCATGCGGATCGAACGGATTTCGAGGAGTGGGCTTGATCGGACCCTTGCCGTGAGGGACAAGAGTGACACCGGACGATGACGCTGTCTTGCGACGCTTGACTCCACTTCCGCGCTTCCCCATTTTTTTGAATTTCAATTTGTCGACAACTTGTCCTAGTTCAGTATCCTGGCGATCTGGGTCGCGGCGGCCACCGGATTACTCGAAATTTCAGACATTTTTCTCCGAATTTCTCCAAATTTCTCCGTAATTTGGCCTGCTGCCGCAGCCCCCTACAGTGCTGACATTATTACTTTTTATTGTTTTTTTCGCAGGTGATAATCAATTAGCACTACTGTTAAACTTTTTACCATACAATAATTATTTATTTTTTAACTTTAACTTTACTTTTAGCACACTCGCGGCACGAGAGATGTATATAATTGTAAACTTTAACATTATCTTAACCCAAAGTTGCACGGTACATCTCCAAATTTATTTATTTGGTGGACCTTTGCTGTTTGTACAACCTAATTCCGATCCCTGCACATACAAGTACTCCTGCCCTTCATATTGCATATATTGCGGTGGGTTGGAATATACAGTATTGTTGTGGGTTGGACGCATCGCGGTGGCCCACCGGGTTTGAGTGTGAGCCTGAAAGGATAAGCAAGTCATATGTGTAGTTCGAATAAATAAATATCACCTCTTCTATATCATTCTCAAACGAAGCATTACTATACTCTATATGATTCCATATTATTACTCAGAGTGATATGATTCTAGTTCAGTTCATGCAGTGACGGAAAGGTACTACTCTGTTAGTTCACACGCACACTGACAATTGTTCCCGCAAGTAAGTGAGGTGCGTGTGCGTGTATCGATCGATGTGGGGTTCTTTCTACAACTGTACGTAAGTGTACAAAACAACATTTCACTCCAGGCGCTTTTTCTTCTCTGACTGCAGGTGAGCCCTTAGTTTGAGGACGAGCTCCTCATACAGCTCAGTCGGAATAACACCGTCAGCGTCTTCCTCTTCCTTATCCCAAGCGACGACAATTTCTAACGGGTCAAACTTAGTGAACTCTGGAGAAATCAACGGGGTTCTGCCAAGTGAAAAACCAGGTTCCTGCACAGTCACTTTCGTCATGGTGCGGGTATGCTTGGAAGTGAAACCGCCCTGTGCAGGCTTCCACCACCGCCACTTGAGCCTGCCCTCATCTTCGTCTCGATCGAAGACCTCCACGAAGTGCAGTTACGGAGAATTTTGGTGACCCACCTTCATCTGAAAGGCAACTCATCCTTGCCATCGGCAAACGAGATGGCGAAGGTGCCTACAGTCATATCTGCCAACTCGAGCTCCCCTTCTTCCTCATCGTCACTGTCAACGCCCTGCCGAGCCTCCCACCCCACAAACCTGTGCACGCAGCAACATTCTCCACTGGGCGCTTCAGCAAGCCCGGATCCTCGTCAACCTGCTCTTCATTGGAGATATCATCACTAGCCGGGTCTGGCTGTTCCTCGTCGTCCGCAGGTACCGGCAAGGGAGGAAAAAGTTTGCCCTGCGCGTGAAGCTCTCTCGCGCGAGCCTTGTACGCGTCAGTAAAAGCGTTAGGCACCCGAGTTTTTTCCCAACCTTTTTTGCGAGCTGGCATGTTTGCAGCAAACTCCGTCATGGATTCCTTCACCCAGTAGAGATGCCGTTGCTTGATGGTGCCGAGGCGAACATCAACGTTCACCTTGTCCGCCGGAATTCCCTCTTTCATCTGCCTGGTGAACTGTACTCACGCAGGACAACAACACAAATACTTGTCACGCAACGAAGGTGCATGGATCGATGGGAGCATGTTTTTGAACCACGCACGCAGGCAGTATATTCGAACAAAGTGACGAAAATAAATAGAAAACCATTTCACTTTACGTACCTCAGATTCCACGTACTTCTGAGCACGAGCCACGATCTTCGGCTTGACGATACCGCCCCCATCAACGTCAAACTTCTGTCCTTTACCAGTGCACTTGGGTGGTATGTAGCGCAACAAAAGCCAAGGATACCTGGTTTTCACGCGAGACCGAAAGCTAGCTGTTTTCTGAACAGGCCAACAATCCAGCAATGTGATAGCCTTCTGGTCAGGCGGCAGGCTCAGGCGAACTTTAGTTTGCTGCAGGTAGGGAATAATCAAAGCTTCAAATAGCTCCATATTCGTCTCTTCGTCAGCCCAATGGTTGTATGTGTATGTCATAGGGTAAGCCATAACTCCTGGCGAATACACGGCTGGAAAGTCGCCGTTGTTGCGTATATCACGGGCAGGCAAGCATTTGTCAGTCGTCCCCTGGTAGACTAGTTGCATGCCCAAGACAACTCCACCCATATCATCGTTCATGGCCTCAGCCACAACCCCAGTAATCTGACGGTAGTCGTCAAGATGCATCAGCGGCACTGTGTCGGCGTTGACCTCCGCCCAGGTTTGGTTGCGCACAGGCATAATCTGCAGTCCTGTGTGGTCAAACGCCGTGATCAAAGCAGGTGGGATGTTCTCCTTCTCAGCTATGTAAGCTATCTGCAACACCATTAACTCGATCTGTTCCTCCCAGTCGCTAGGCTCTTTGCGGTTGCTCGTGCCTTTCCTCGGGGTAAGGTTGATGGAGTACAGGAGTGCCTTCGTCCAAGAATCGCTGACAGAGAACCCCTTCAAGCGTTCAGGTGCATGTTCTCCAAGGTAGGAGCGGATCATCGAAGAAAGAAAGCTGACAACAGCTGGCATGCCACCTGCAAGATAGCTTTTGAGAAAAACGGATACCGACGAATATAACTCCGAGTTCTCCTCGATTGCTGCTTTCCTGCCGCGCTTCCTCTTACTACCTGGTTGGGCGGTGATGGACTTTACCCAATACGCCAGGTGTCCTCGAGTGAGGCGTTTGGCATAAATTGATTATGGCATGTAGTCCCGAAACCATACGACAGTTCTCGCGTAGTTGTTATTGAGCTGCGACAGACGGGACAACGCCACCGAGACCTGGAGGGGGTGCCAAACGTAGTAGTCGACATCTGCGTTTTCTGGATGCACCACCTCATTGGCGTCACCAGCATCCTCTAAGCAATACTCTTCTTCCCACAGGTCGTCATCCAACCAAATATCGCACTCCTCTGTCGAGAAAAGGTCACCAGAAAAGAACCCACGTGGCTCTCGCTCGTAGTCCCGTGATTGCTTGTAGGCTTCGATAAGTCCTACATCGAGTTTGACAAGAGGTAGGTGCCCGTGTGTGAAAGCAGTAATTTCCAGTTTGGGACGGCCTGGCCTCTTTCTCCACTCGAGTATTTGGGACAGTACAGAGGTCCAGTGGTCAATAGCTGACCGACGAGCTGCTGGGCGGCGTACGGATGGATCCTTATTCGACTCGGCTAGGGGTACTTTTAATTTGAAACCAAAAGCTGTGAGCGCCTGCTGTGGACGCTTATTAAGCATGCGCTTTCTGACGTGCATATCGCTAGCGGTTGATGCACAACACCTACAAACATCGCGTGCGTTCTTGCAGATAATACACGTTTCTTCTCCTTCCTCTGCTCCGGCCATCTTGAATACGTTTTGAATATTTGAATTCTGGCATGAACTTTTGCTTTTGTATACCCGCGCATCATGATATTTTCGTATAGGAATCCGACAGGCTGGACGCTACGGTGTTGTGATGGTCTTTGAGTGTGTGATGCGTGGCTTCTCCTTGTTACTCGATGGGCGCAATTGCTTGATGAGCTGTGCTTGAGGTTACAGGTATATGCGGGCAACGGTGATCTTATATTATTTGTCTACTTTACCTTTATCTTTATCGCACAAGTGGACAAGAGAATAATCGAAATATATATTCAGTTTATTTTTTATCTTTGCCACATTCATACATCAAGATTTTAATAAATTATTTGTGACTTTATCCTTTTCTTTATACCGGGCTTCAGTCAAATGAATATATATATATATATTGACCTTATCTTCTCTCCAACATTTTTTCAGAAATAGTTATTTAATTAAAAAAGCAATAATGTCAGCACTGTAAGGCCTTAGGGGGCCTGCGACCCAAATTCGTACTGGCCCAACCCAAATTTTCTCCTCCAGCGGTGCTGTTGTTTTTTGCCAGAATACTGGACCGGGCAACGTGTGGCTACAACAGTGTCACTGTTTGGCTATATTGAGATGCCTGGTGGTCAATATACTCAATAGCATAGTCGCAATGATCTTCGACTCACTTATAAGCGCATATGATTGGTCGTTTCCAACTAAGGAAGTAAGGATTCCAAGATCGTTTCGACCAAGTCACGGGAAACATGTGATCATGTCCCGTCGTCCCTTGCCCTGGTCATATTATCGATATCTGCGATATATCGCGATATCGGGATTCGGCTACGGCGCATATCGATATGACGAAAAATCCGATATCGATATCAAAAACCCCAAACCACTATCGATCGATATGATAAGTAGTTTAAGTACCCAAAGTGTTATCGATTGATATGAATAACTCTGAAAATGCTATCGCGTTGATATGATATTTTTCGATAACGCTAAAAATGTTATCGACTGATATGATATTTCCGATATATCATAATATCATAATATCAAGATATCGATACCGTCCCTTGATAATTAGATGAGAGAATGACAGAAAAGGCTAATATATATTATATATTAGACTGGCGGAAGCACTAGCAGGAAGTGACACCGCAATTCACTGCAAACTAAGATGAGATGATAAAATAACTTTGAGGTTTTATTATCGCGGAACGAACTGGCGGAAGCAAGCTGACGTGGCACCTCGGGTCAAGGGGTGATCAGAGAGAGTGTGACTGCCCCCCACCTTATGGGGGGGGGTTGAAAGTCTCATCTCACATCACACCACCTCACCCCGAAGGCGTGAGGTGCCACAACAAGGTAGGCAAGCTTGCATCCCAAACCTAAACCCTAGGCCAAAATAGGCAGCAGTTACAGGCCCAATGGGACCTCTTATAGTCCGAAACTACTGCACTACAAGCTAGAGTCGTTCATTGCAAGCGTCTGTTTGTCTTAATGCTGCACACCACCAGACCGTGATGCGCCTCGTGGCGGGTCGATTGTGTCATTGGCGAGAGGCCGTGATCCCATGAAAGGTGGCAACCAGATGGGCTAGGGGCATACGCCCATGCATGTGCCGTGGGGATCACTACTCCCACGGGGTAGGCTGCCAAAATTACTAAGCAAGCAGGCTTAACTCGTTGACTGGCGGCGGCGTCCTCGATGATGCTAAGGTCCAACACCAGTCAAAATGGGATACGTCATCCCACCCCTGTGCGAGGCCACTCTAGAAAGTAGCCTAGCACCACCAGAGAAAATGCCACGGCGCAGGGAGGGCAAGATGGCCGAGGTCGCAAAATGCGAGGAGTGGTGAGAACGACCAAGTCAAAGTTCTCGCCGTCGATGTCGTTGGAAACGCCGGTGTTGATGTTCGTGCTTGGTGCATAAGCTCCACCAAGCACCACCAGACCGTAGCCAGTGGTAAATCGTCGTTGTTGAAGTAGTTCAAGCGCCGTTTGAACTGCGGCCATGCGCGCACTCTGACGCGCCGAAGCCATGACCCGTGAGCTGCAGAAATCTGTAACCCAAGGAGTTTGGGTATGGGTGGAAAACGTAAAATTCGGTAAAATTAACCAAACCAGCCGATGAAAACGACAATCCTGGGTAGAATTTGACGAGGAAAACGGTGGCGAGGTCAAAATAGTCGTGCGAAAAGCGGATTTTCCTGCAGCGAAGGCGCTGCTGGCCAGAGTCCAAAGCGAAGTTGTCAAAGTTGATGAGCTTGTAGGTACGCGCAATATAAAAGAAAGACGAAAACTAAGGTCGTGCTAAGACGAAAGGTACGTGCGGATTACGTGCTGAGTACGTGCGGTTACGTGCGGGTTACGTGCGGGTTACGTGCGGGTTACGTGCGTGATCAAAGTAGCCGAGAAAAGGATGCCACACCAAAGATGGTGGACCGATAACCTGACAGAAAAGGCTAATATATATTATATATTAGACTGGCGGAAGCACTAGCAGGAAGTGACACCGCAATTCACTGCAAACTAAGATGAGATAATAAAATAACTTTGAGGTTTTATTATCGCGGAACGAACTGGCGGAAGCAAGCTGACGTGGCACCTCGGGTCAAGGGGTGATCAGAGAGAGTGTGACTGCCCCCCACCTTATGGGGGGGGTTGAAAGTCTCATCTCACATCGAGAAATCGGACGGGAATCCCAAGTCGGTACCCCTTCCCTTCCCGCCGAGAACTTTGGCATGAAATTTTATGACATCGACCGAAAATTTCCGTGAAATCCTGAATTTTCGATCTTTCGATGAACGGAACCGATCCCATTACCTCAATATACAGAGCACTCGGGCTATCCAACTGCGCTAATGGCATAGGTAGCCCCCTTTTTGGGGTCAAAAAGTGAGGGAATTTTTTTCTCCAAAAAATCTCGTCTATTACGATTCGGATTGGAACTTTGGAAGGTCAACATTTTGATTGATATAAAGCTGACGTGATCCCGTTTAGGATCTTTTTGAAAATGGACGATTGGGCATGTCATATTCAGGACGCTCCGATCGATCTTGTGGAATATATCCGAACGTCGCAACCCTAAATCTAGGAATTTCCTGTGACTATGCGTATAAGAGATATGAAAGAGATATGAAAGAGAGCCTCCAACCAAGATCTTTTCTGTATTTCTGTATTTCTGTGCATCTTTGGTTTGCAGGAATACCGTTTCGTTGCATTATCCAATCGAATTCGTTCGACACCTGACTGAGCACCAGAATGCACGCGCCATTGTGACGCGTCACCCCTTCCAGCGCCACCTTTCCAGCGTCAGCAAGATGCGAGTTCTTCGGACATCCTACGACATTGCAGTCTCCTCTCTATTCCTTATCAAATCGAAACCGTTCGATTATTACATCAGTCCACATTCAGTAATGAGATGATTCGCTCTCTCGTGATCTGGCATGGCATGGCACGATGGCAGATGGCAGATGCGACGGGGCTTTTATAAGCTGTTGCCGGATAGCGACGATACAGTGCGACAAACGAGAGACTAAAAAGTGCCGATCAAGCAGTGACGAACACTTTGAGAGGCGACCAACTACGTTTACCCTCACACGACAGCACCGTACGGGCAATAAATTCGCTTGAGAAAATTTATTGCAGTCTACTATGGGTACCAAACGTCCTCGTAACGGATGCTCAGTGGCATCCACATCGTCAGAGCCGAAGGATGCTTTTCGCCTTGACTCAGGGAGTGTCACCCTGCGCGAAACGGCAAACGCTTTGCGTCATGACGATGGAGAACGTTCCAAAATACTGAAAAGCGTGAGTGACGGAACTTTCAAGGAGAACTATGTTCCAGTACCGCTGTTTGCAGAGAAGGTGCGTTTACGTGTCTGCATTTGCGTGTCCTGGGTTGCGCAACGCTTAAATAATATTTAAATTGAAAGGAGATACGTATTACGCAGATTCATAGGCTGTAGCAATACTTGAATACTATAAGCACTGTTTAAACTCATAGTTGAGATTGATGATGAAACAGGATGGTGAAGCCAGCGCACTCACGGCGCAGGTTCGTATGCACCCGATCTATGTGCGCTGAACTGCCCACGGGTGTCCTTGCATACCATATGATATGCGTCATATCATATGACGCTAGTATACACTTAGTATACACTTGTTGTTACACTTTTGCTAAAGTAAATATGGTTTGACTTTGAGCTTGTTTGTACGAAACAGGTCGAAGTGCAAAATGCCACTATCGAACGCCTGGTCACAAGCCTTACGTTAGAGGTGCGTGCGCTGTTCTCGTACTTTGTTGGAGGTTGGGTGCTTTCTCTCACTGGTACGTGGAACCTGCACCGTTTGACATTGGAAACGCGCGTTGGTGGGTGCCCTGGCAGGTTTCTCGCTTGAGATCGATGGTTTCTGACCTGAACGGGCAGCATTGTCAATTGAAAGGACAAATTGCTCGCTTGAATGGGCAGAATGCCCAGAAAGACAAGGAGTTTGTTGAGCAAAACGTTCAGTTGGCATACTTGACCAGCCAGGTTTCCGAGCAAAACATTAAAATTGTTGAAAATAACCTTACTCTTATCAAGCAACAAGGGCGGCTTGACGAGCTCACATCTGCAAAGGCTGCAAAGGTTGGTGCCCGAGTGCCTGAAGGTCATGCAACCAGTGACCTTTGCACAAACCGTTTTCTGTAAACAGAAACGGTTTGTTCGAAGGTTGGTTGCAGTTGCAATCTTGTTTTTCTTTGCTTCACTTGAGAGGGCGGACGAGCTTCTTGCTGTTGAAACTGACGTTGTTATCTTGTGTGCACGCCGTCGGGAATACCAGGAGCATAAGCGGAACGGAGAGATCCTCAAATTCGACATGGAGCTGAAAGAGGTCAAAGCTGAGGTCAGTTTCTTTCTTGCAATCATGGTTCTTATTCTGAAAGTTGCAAAGGATTTGCTGCGTGGGCCAAAATATCGTAAGCGCTTCTGATTTCATCCGTTACTGGGGTGTGCGATGTTGGCTGGGTTCCTCAGTTGCTCAACCTGAAGCAGACCTGTGTTCAGCCGTCGTCAACCTGCTCCACCGATTGAATCGGCTACACGCGTCTTTTGTTATCGAGGGCAGCCAAATTTTCAAAGTAGCCCAATCTCAATGTTTAGGGTATAAAAATGTCCGCCTTATCTAGCAGATCACAGAAATATATATCACGTTTACCTCCTTGAGGGGAAGATTGCCATGTGACATAGTTTTGCATAGGTAATACAATGTATTATAATGTATATAATGTAAAGTTGATAATACGTAATGTAAACTACTGCTGCCTTCATAATTGATTTTGATATTAAATATTTGGATCGATAATCGTGAAACTTATGCCATTGGTATAAAATAAATATCATGCTGCAGTGGCAGCGCGACCATGCAATAGGGCAACCACTTTTTAGTATAAATACCGGATGATAGGTGCAATAGTAATAGTAAATAGTTCAACAAATCAATAAAGAGGATGCATCGTGTGGTGTACGACAATTTATAGTTTGAAAATGATTAATTCAAGCCGACGCTGGTTGTACGATTATCAATAGTCTGTATACTAAATACTATACAAACAAAGCATCTCCGCGTACCTACTATAACAAGCCGGAGAGGCAGTTGAGTTGACCAGTCCAGTTAAATTTCACAAGAATGAGTGATCCACCAGCCCCGCCGCCGGTCACGGTGACATGCATGATTTGCAAGGTCCGGCACGGCCTTGTTGGGGAGTGCAAATGTGTTCATCCTGTCACGAAGGGCGACCTGTTGGCGAACCGTCAATTATGGATGGGTGCCTGCCAGATTATTGCTAGTGTATATATTCCATATTATATTATTAAGATCTTAAGATATATTTGACTTTTTAGAGGTACGTCAGACACTTTATTGTAAGGTTCACATCTCACAATTGAAATGTCAAATGCACAGCAAGCAAACAAACTCATTCAAATGCCAAAACAACAACCTAGAGATATATGATTATGCACACACGCCGTGTACGAGATTATGGTTGTGTGCGTTACCGGATTGCTAGCAGTACCTCACTAGTCGCGGACGGATTTTTTGCTATTATATATATACAGAATTTAGGTCACTGCATCATATTCCGTCAGAGGTAAAGTGTATTAATACTATGTGCGAGTGTGTGTGTATCAACAGTGGCATACTGTATAAACGAGGACACGCAACAAGGGAAAACGATATAGATCATCAACGATTCCACCAAGGAATTTTCAAGCAATAGTAATAGTGATAAGTAAAATTAAAAAAATCAATTCTACGTTGATGATAGTGTCCTGTAGTAAAAAATATTTAAATCGAGAGTGTCCAACAACAGATAGGATTCTAAATAATTATGCCTGCGACCACATGAAAACACTATTGGAGCTAATTAGTTATGGATCGCCTCGGAGGGGGTTAAAATCAAAAATGAAGACAGTACTTTGGTTTCCTTAATGCGATTGCTCTCGAGAGTGTGAAGGGAATAGCAGGCGCTCGGGTCACCGGCATAGTAGAGTGCATACGCAAAAGCCATATGGCGTGTCCAAAAGGTAACAGTCAGTACACACAGCCTATAAATAAATACGCAATCGTATTACAGACTGCGAGGAAGGAGAGTGCCATGGCCTGCATGGCGGACGCAACAGAGTGCAATGCCGAGGAGTAGTGCGACTTTGGTGTTGGTTGCAGGAGGGCGCAGCTGGGGTCACTCGAAAGCAATGCCTCAGAATCGAAGTATTATCTGAAGCTGACCGTACATGCAACTCGAAACTCTCGTTCCGAATAGCAATTAGTGGTAACAGCAGTGGTGGCGCTGGAAGAGGCGATATCGGAGTAGTAGAAGAAGTAGAAGTAGAATAAATAGTACTGCTGCTGCCACTGCTACCAGCTCTACTTCTACTTCACCGAATAGGAAACTCAGAAGTAATGGATCGTGCTCACATGATCAAACCTTCAAAATGTTGTGGATTACAGTTCCTGTATTCTCAAAGTCCTTAAATCCTATTTATCAACCGCCTAATTACCGTGCAAATTTCCGTCAGCGTCAGCGTGAACGCTGGTGACACTGATAATTTCATTCCCTTTTATTTTCTTCAAAGCTCCTAAGCACTCCCTCACGCTACAGTTGATGATGCCATAAATGTATCACGGTACTCCCTCACCCTGCAGTTGACGACATCATGATGGTGTTCCGGCGAACAACAATGCTAATCAGGGGCGGGAAAATGTTCCCAACCTCTTCGAGAGACACACCATTTCCTGCCATGTCAACCCGAAGTACATGCATCAGCAATGTGCCAGGTCGAGCACCAATGCAAAGGGACCCATGCCACAATTCGCGCAAATTAAGGTGTGTGCCCCACTACCATTGTCTGACGCAGAAAACATGCCTTAAATCGGACCTATATCAGAGGTGCCATATCAGGGCATGCACCAGGCATGCATCGGGGGGGAAACACTAATCTATAGGCATGATCCAGATATGGGCATATGTTAAGCACTACTTGCTCTGTTCAGATGGCATGGCCATCTGCGCCAGATGCCACACCAAAATTGACTGGTCACACCACCAAGGTATTTGGGTTAAGATACGAGCACACCTGATAGATTGAGTGAAGTTACCGACTTATTCTTGACTCCATCCTCATTCGGTGAGAAGGCCACAGAAAGTGCCTCTGCTCCTGCATAACCAATATTATTTCCTGCACAACCACCACACCCTTCCCTTCAGGAACACATCATTGTGAAGACATACCTGACAAAATCTATGATCACCATCCCCCCTTCAGAAAAAAATGCACACCCCTCCATGACTTAAGTGTTGAACAGTCGGACTGTGCTGAGCTGCCAGCATCACAAGCTCAATGCGGGATAAAGGTGCACCCGTGCTACGGCCAACACGAAAAGGCAAATACTGAAGTCAGTCATAACAGACCTAAGCAAATCCCGCATATCGCCTTGACCATCACTCTTCTGGGCAGCTGGCGAGTCAAACCAGGAGCACTCATGGCATGCTGCATAAGCATCAGCGATGAGCCTGTAGCGATATTACTGAAGCAATAGCATGGTCAAACAGAGAGCCGCCGGAGTTTTAGGGGCACAGTCATGCATGCCAAGGAGAGCACATGCGTTCGCCTAACCCGCATGTGCTGCATGAGCCCCATTACCTGCCAGGTCGATCCGCTCGATGGAGTGGTTGAAGCGCAGCCAGCGGGCGAGCACCATTGCCCCGACGATGCCGATGCCACTCCCCACGAGCTCCAAGGAAGTGACCCGGTCATGGGCAACATCTGCCAACGGTATTGTGTTGAGATAGGTCCACTGAGCCGGATGTGCACCGATCGCCTGCGCAAGCTTCTTAGCACTCGCTGGGGAGAGGTTACTGTATCGGATATCGAGCACACTCAAGCTCCTCGTATGCCCGTCTTCGGGATCCGACGCGATGACCGCCGCCAGCGCCTCGGCTCCCTCCCCTCCGATCTCATTTCCTGTAATCATGCTAACCTCAGGGGTTAGGGTTTGGGTGATACAAAATGCTTCACCATTAGGACACCCTGGGATTTCCTCCGTCCAGGCAAACTGGGCTCGCTAGCGCCCCCCGGATGCGCACAGCATCACCCCGGGATATTCTTGCAGCGCACCCTTTCCCAGCTGGATTGTCTCTGAGGCCGGTCGGTAGGCATGGCAGAATGGAGGCGAGAGAGAGGCTGTTGCAGGCTGTGCGCTTATAGAGAGGGGTTTCTAATCACCTGTGAGACTCAGACTCTTCAATGATTTGGATTGGTATAGCCCGGAGGCGAGCGCAGCAGTCCCCCGAGGCCCGACGTGATTGCGACTGAGGTCGAGGTGCGTCAAGCTCAAGCTGCCGCGCACCGCAGCGGCGAGCGCCTCCAGCCCATTCGTGATGTCACTGCCCGGAGGCCCTGAAATCTCGTTGTCGTTCAGGATCAAACTCGCAATCGACTGATTACAGCGTTCGGAGGCTGCGTCTGGAACAAGCGCCGCACCGAGGGCTGCTGCCCCCTCAGGCCCAATCCCATTCCCTGCAGCATATCCCGGCCACCCCTTCAGCCTGAGCCCTGTTATGTGCGCAGGCCCCATGCTACGCGTAGATCCCCTTTTCAGGCGTAGACCTAGTTTGGCAGAACAGGCGCAAGGTTCGCGCTTAGTGCGCAGTGCTTCCTTTGGCGCCCGAGAGGAAACGCCACGAGGCGCAGACCACAGTGGGGCATTGCCAATGCCTATGCTCTGAGTATGACGAAGCCGGCATGGATGCATTTGGAATGTGTGCCAACCAGCGCACTGCAGTGTCAACGGCGTGGATGCATTTGGAATGTGTGCCAACCAGCGCACTGCAGTGTCAACGGCGTGGATGCATTTGGAATGTGTGCCAACCAGCGCACTGTGGTGTCAATAACGGAGACGGAGCCAACCCGTCTTCGGCCAACGGATTGTACGCCCGGAAGGAGATGACACACTTCAGTAGAGCTGCCCAGGACGCACGCTGGATTGTGCGCCCGGAAGGAGATGCCACACTTCAGTAGAGCTGCCCAGGACGCACGCTGGATTGTGCGCCCGGAAGGAGATGCCACACTTCAGTAGAGCTGCCCAGGACGCACGCCAGATTGTGCGCCCGGAAGGAGATGCCACACTTCAGTAGAGCCCCCCTCAGCATTAGTATCAGCCCATCCATCGAGTGAGACCACCGATGAGAGCACATTCCGAGCGTCCTCTGACCTCAGCTCTCCCCGTCGAGTAGTCATGCGAGAGAGCGAGAGAGGGCGCAGCGCACCTTCCAGGTTGAGCACGCTCAAGCAGTGCGGATCCTCCCCAGGAACGGTGGTCAGCGCTGGCGACAGCGCGAGCACGCCGGCGGACTGAATCGCATTGCCTGATGCACCGCGCCACAGATCCGCCAACATTCACCAGAAGATGGCACGGCAACCGCCACGTGACGCGCCACCCGGGATCGCAGCTGTAGGGGCATCGCGCATAGCACCCACTAATGCCAAGCTCGCGACAGCAAGTGTCAAACCGTGGGCACTATGCCAGCGATGCGAATATGGCGGAGTGGCCGCCTGGCATCGGCCCTACCGTGGCGTGACGTACAGCAGGGGCTCGGGGCTGGCCAGCCCGTATCACGCGCCATTCGCACGTGGCAAGATACCATTCGCTTCGACACATCCCAAACCAAGCGCAAAGCAAACCCACCACAAACACAAATCATAGCCAAAACTGTGGGGTAGCTGGGAGCTCCTCCAGCTTTGCACCGCAGGTCCGTCATGGAAATATTCCACTCCGCTGCACGCGCCACTCGCACCCACACACAAGTGCATCTGCGCACCAAGCGCCTCAGTGAGGTCTCCGCAGCGCTCAGCGCACCTTTCAGGTTGAGCGTCTGCAGATTCTTGCTGTGCACAAGGACAGCACTCAGCAGCATCGCGTCGCACACGCCGACCTTCCTGTAGGCCAGGCTGAGCTCCAGCAGCTCGTTCTGGCGGAGTGCCCCCACAGGCAGCCCAGCGCCCTCGATCATCGTCAGTGTCTTGAGCGTCGTGTTGTGCCTCCCCGTGCCAGCGCTCCCAAGCGCCGACGCCAGTGCTTTGCCCCCCTCCATGTCCACGCCGTTCCCTGCGTCCGCTCCCCTCGAACCCGGCACTCCCGGAGCATCACCCTCGGAGCTTCCCACAGCACCACCCCGCCACCTACCCCTTGCCCGGTGCCCTGGGCATACCCCCAGCCTTGCGCAGGCCAGGGCTCGTACGTGCCCCCCCTGTGCCTGCGCGCCAAACACAGTTGCCCCGGCTCCCCCAGCGAATCCGAATCTTGCCCTACAGAGGATGTGTGGGGCAGGCTCGGAAGTGAGGCGGTGCGGTTACCTTCGAGGCTGAGGGAAGTAAGGCTCTGGTTGTACACCAGGGCGTCCGCCAGGCTCTGCACGCCGGAGGGGTCGTACTGCCCATCGCCGCCCTCGCCCACGCCACAGATTGCGCAGTCTGCCGAGCATACGCCAACCCCGCCCCCCGTCCGGCACACCGCATAAACAGCAAGGATCGCCCCTCAGAGCAAGCACGTAGTCGACGGTTCGGATCATTGCAGCAAGGATCGCCCCTCAGAGCAAGCACGTAGTCGACGGTTCGGATCATTGCAGCACTCCTGTGAGGCACCGCTGCGGCCATCTTGGTGGACGGGCCACGCCACGTGCCAAGGCGGACCACACCAGGGCAATTCTCTAAGCCACTCTGAAGCCCTCATCTGCGAGAGTGCGCATCAGCTCTTCTGATGGTAGCTTGGGCCCGAAACACACCCTCCAGCATCCGCAGCCACGCACACACGTGAGCCCCCGGAACTTCCTGCCCTCTCGAACAGCGCCCACAGCCTCACCCATACCTGTGTAGGCCGGATGGATAGGAGGGCTTCCACCTGCCAAGTTGAGAGCGGTCAGAGAGTCGTTCATTATTCCCTGGGGGTCAGGGTGGAGAGCGCTGGCCAAGGCCTTCGCCCCCTCAGGTCCAATCACGTTCCCTGCGCAACCGCACACCCGCAGTTTGAGTGCGCTCGGCAAGGGATGCCAATCACATCTGCTTTTCAAAGAGCTCGTTGTGCTAGAACTCTTCAAGACGGCCGCGTCGGGCGCCGGTACGCATCGTCGGATAATACCTCAACCCGACGTAGCGGAGATGCTCATCGTAATCGGAACTGCCAGCCTGGACCTCTTCCCTGGCATTGCTTGGGTTTAGAGCGCCACGTGGCTCACCTGCGAGGCTGAGGGTGCTTACGGTGCAGCGCAACCCGCGAGCCCGAGGAGTCAGGGCACAGGTCAGCGCCTTCACGCCACGTGCATCGATGAGGTTCCCTGAGTCCCAGGGGCAAGCCAGCCGTCACCGTCCCAGGCGGAGGCCACATGTCAAAGTAAGGCCACCAGCGGAGCAGCTACGGCCGCGTTCATCCGCTCTCCAGTTCAGAGTGTGCAGCGATTGGCTGTGCTCCAGCAGCCCTGTATCCCTCACCTCTTAAGTTCACAGTGTGCAGCGATTGGCTGTGCTCCAGCAGCCCTGTATCCCTCACCTCTTAAGTTCACAGTGCGCAGCGATTGGCTGTGCACCAGCAGCCCTGTACCCCTCACCTCTTAAGTTCACAGTGTGCAGCGATTGGCTGGCCACCAGCAGCTCTATCCCTCACCTCTTAAGTTCACAGTGTGCAGCGATTGGCTGTGCTCCAGCAGCCCTGTATCCCTCACCTCTTAAGTTCAGAGTGTGCAGCGATTGGCTGTGCACCAGTATGGCTCCAAGAACCACTGCCTCGCACATCCCCAAGCGTCGGTCCGCCAGGTTGAGCTCCGTCAGCTCATTTCGTCGTAGCGCCCCGAGAGGTATCTCAGCGCCTGCGGTCAACGTCAGCGTCTTCAATGTGCGGTTGTGCCACCCGGTCCTGCGGCTAGCCAGGGCCTCGGCGAGTGCCTCAGCGCCCTCCCCGCAGATGCCGTTCCCTGCCGCCACCACCGCCCCAAATCGCCCCCACACCACTCCATATTTTGAGTGTTGCGCTCTTTCCACCCCTGACTATACCCTACCCTCGAATGGGAGGGCGCCTGAACACTGCGCCTCGCCACCCTAGCCCTAAACCTCGCCACGCAAAGCTCCCGGGAACGCCAGGGCCAGGAGACCGTCAAAACAGCAGCATTTATGTCTCGGGCCAACGTGGCAGAAGAGTGGCAGACAGCAGCTAGCAGCAGGCAGCAGGCGGAGGCGCTGCGGCGGGCGGTGAGCCGCGCCTGTCTCTGCATCTGGCGTGGCAGAAGAGTGGCAGAAAGCAGCGAGCAGCAGTGTGTATTGGTCCGACAGAGGGGGGGACCGGGCGACAGGCCGCAGTACATCTCAAGTCGACGTGCGGGGCAAACTCGGAGGCAAAGGGGTACGGTTACCTTCGAGGCTGAGGGCAGTCAGGGTACGGTTGTACACCAGGGCGTCCGCCAGGCTCTGCACGCCGGAGGGGTCGTACTGCCCATCGCCGCCCTCGCCGACACCGCAGATTTCGCAGTCTGCCCAGGGCGCCCGACCCACCACCAATCACCGCTCTCCTCGGGAACTGCGGCGGATCAGCCCCACGCTCTCCTCGGGAACTGCGGCGGATCAGCCCCACGCTCTCCTCGGGAACTGCGGCGGATCAGCCCCACGCTCTCCTCGGGAACTGCGGCGGATCAGCCCTACGCTCTCCCCTAGGCTCTCCCTTAGGCTGGCACGGGATCTCCTGGGCTTCCACAGTCATATGTCTAAATCATACGGCGGGTCATCAGGTTCCCCACAGGACGCCCGTCTCAGTGTTCGGAATCATGAGATTCCTTGCACCGTCACACACAATTGAAGCATCGAAAGCCATGATGAGGGTTCCTCGGAGGGGGCAAATGATCATTTTCAGGGGGGCATATCTACATAAAACTGACTGTGAAAACGGAGCAAGCGAAAGCCCTGATCCCGGGCCGAGTCAAACCGCTCAGCACTGATCCCGGGCCAATCTGGCTGCTCCTGACTGCT
>LGRX02027863.1:0-21318 GCA_001247695.2 Cymbomonas tetramitiformis | reverse complement strand
GTACTGGTCAAAATGATCTCGAATAGCTCTTTGTATTGGAACAGGAGCTTCTGGCGGAATAGTGATAACCAGGTCATGAGGCGAAAGTGGTTGCGCCATCGAGTCGAGATAAAATGGTGAATAACCAGTTGATGCAGAAACGGTATTGTTAATTGGAAACTCCACCAGAGGCAACTTGTCCTCCCACGAATTGGCTGAAGTATCGTTGCAACAACACCTGAGGATGAAAAAAAATACTACTTAATTAGTTTATAAACCAGAGGATGGTGAAATCATATCATGAATCAACAATTTGAAAAATACCTGAGGATGTCCTCAATGAAGGCATGGCTCCTCTCATTGGCAGCATTCGACTGTGGATGGTGTGATGACGTCATGGACAATCTCGTACCAGTAGATTTCCACAGTGTCTGCCAGAATGTAGAGGTGAATCTGGGGGCTCGATCTGAGATGATGTTCCTCGGAAGACCATGGAGCTTGAAGATATGCTGCATATAGATAGAAGCAGTATGCTGAGCTGTCCAGGTCATGCTGAAGGGAATGAGATGACAACGATGAGAGAATTGGCACATTACCACAAATATGCTGTCGTGCCCATTAGTGGTGATAGGCAGGTCAGTGATCCAATCAAGAGATACATCTAGCCATTTTGTCTTAGGCACGGAATATCGTATATGTGCCTGACCATAAGGCTTGTGTCGCCTCGTTTTCTGGCGCTGACAAACGGGGCACTCCCGAATGTACTTGATGGCTGCCGTTGTCATTCCTGGCCAATAATACCGGCTACGCAGAAGATGAAGCATGCGATTTTTGCCTACATGACCAGAAATAGTGGCTGAGTGGCACTCATGAAGAAGAATGTGGCGAAGTTGTGTGATCTCACCGTCATCTGTGGGGACTTTAGCTGTTGGTGGAATGTACAGCTGTCTGCCATATATGGTCTTACGATAGATCAACCCCTGAATGAGCTCGAAGCTGTAGCTGCTGACTGACTGTGACGAAGTCGATGATGTCAGCTTAGCCAAAATAGTCTGTGCAAATGTGTCACGATCATACTCGGATATAATGATGTCGTGTAGCTGATGAGCTGATGAAGAAGATATAAGAGCAATGAATGTAGGATCTGCAGATGGAATGACCTCGCTGATGTCCATATGATGAAGACAATCAGTAAGTTCAAAAAGTGCAGAGATACGCGTGAGTGCGTCTGCAACCTTATTCCTCTCGCCAGCAATGTGCTCTATACGGAAGTTGTATTCAGAGAGCTCATCCAACCACCGTGCCTGTTTGGGGCTCAGTGTGGATTTGGTCTGGAAATAAACCAGTTGTGGGAGGACTGCTCCTCACAAGGCACTGTAACTACTGATGGGAGTCTTATATGGACTGCATATAATGACTAACTGCCTAGGCACTGCTAGGTCAGCTCTTTAGACATAGGACTGCTATGTCTAGACTTACTACATATATTTGCATGTAAGAATTAGGTATTATATTTGACTTTTGCCATGCGGCTGTTTTTACTCTAGAAATCTCAACTGTTTCTTTGGCCTTGGCCATTACTTATTCACTCAGCTCTCTGAGGTAATCCTAGTCAGCATGGCCAAGTCTCATCAACCTATCATATGCTTGTACTACATTATCATGCAGTATGATGTGCCAGTATTCTACATGTCACATTATTACACAGTACAGTGGTACTGTGTACTCCCATATAAGGGGGGTCTCTTCCTCAACAGGGGTCTCGGGCGCTAATGCTGTAAGGCGCGTATGACACTTCTGGCATGTATGACATTGCTGAGTCATCCGCGCATGACACCGTGTGTTGTCCTAGCACAACTCCCCCCCCCTTCAGGTGGGAAGCGTCCTCGCTTGTGCTTAGATGCACAGTCGTTAGGCTGATTCGGAGCCCATGGTGTCCCACTCGCTGTCGTCGGACATCACTGGTGGCGGCGTAGGGTTGTACTCCGGCATCAAGGTCACCGGCTCCTCGTCAGCTTCTTCCGGATTAGCGCAGACTCTTTCATCGTTGAGATCTATCTCATTTTCATCTCTCCAAAGCAGCTCCGCTAGGTATTCACACACCGCTGCGATTGCCCCCACGGGTTGTTCCACCGGTAGAGAGCTGAATAATTGTTTAAGCAAGGCTGCGGGGATGCCATACACGTGCCATCCAGCTCCCATGCCTGGTCTAGGGTCGCCCGACTCTCTGCTGGCGGAGCCGCTCTGCGCCATCTTCTCGTGCCGCCCATAACGGCGTTTGAAGTCGCAGGGGTTTTCGGGGTCGCAAGACTTCAGGGTGGTGATAAGCGCGTTGTCGAACTCGTCCACGAACCGCAGCAGCGGGCCGAAGGGGTTCGTGGACCCCTCCAGCGGTGCTGAGTACAAGGACATGATGTCCTTCGCGGCCTTGAGGGCATACGAGTGCCTCGTGTACTCCTCTCGTTGCTGCCTGCCGTCGTTGTACGAGGACCTTCTGCTAGAGCCAAAGCTATAGGACGTCTCGTCATCAGGGTCGTCATCTCCTCCCCCTCCGCTGCCGCCACGACGCGCGTTGGACCCTCCAGGGTCTCGTGAGGGGCGGTCGCCATGTTCGTCAGGGTTAGGCTCGTTAGGCGGCCCATTCCCCCCCCCTTGGTGCTCACCAGGTCCCCCTTGGTCGTCCTCGTCGTCATCGCCTCCGCCGTCGCCTCCGCCGTCGCCTCCGCCACCCCCGCCCACGATCGTGGACAGCGGCTTCGGGCTCACTGTGGGGAATTGATCGAATGCCCCCGGCCAAACTCCTCGTGTGCAATAGATGCACAAGGGCACAAGTTGAGCGGCGACAGACATGTTTGACAGCGTCATCACGTCACAACTCCAGATGGCTACCGGAGGTTGCGGGCTGCGAGAACATCTTGAGCATGGGACGTTGGTGGTGCTGGACGCGACCTCGTCGTGCACGCTCTGGATCACTGCTGTGCCCAAGTGAGGTGGTCGAGGGAGTTGGGAAGCCGGTGCCTCCGAGATCGGTGGCCCGCTCCCTGACGCCAAGTCATGGTCTCGGTACTTTCTCGCCACATCGAAGAACATACGTTCCGCCTCGAGGTTGCCCGCGTGGCCAGCTAACCGCTCCTCCACACGCGCCCGGATGGCAACGGCAGCGGGCGCGCTTATGGATCGCCAGTCTACCTTGGCCAGGCGGTCATGCACACTCGTGGGGGGAGACGCACGCGTGGAGGCGTCCTCCTCGAACGTCACGCCTTTGTGGCCCCGTACGTCAACAGTCGTGGCCGACGGGGGCACCATCAGAGCCTCGTGTTCAGCTTCTTGAGCGTCACTTGTGACGGTCGCATAGCTCGCGGGGGTATTAGGTGGTTGCCCTGGCCGTGAGTGCGCTCGTCCGTCAGCGGCTTCAAGTGCGGCCTGCACCACCATCTTGCTCTCCGCCACTTGTTGCTCCAGCAGTCGTTGATCTCGAGCTGCTTGGTCAAGTTGTTGGCGTTGCTCTTCCGCGGCGCGCTGCATTTCTCGAAGTTGTTGATGATGACGTGCAGCTTCCTCCGCCTGCGATGCTACCGCTTGTTCATGCTGATGTGAGACAGCGTCCGCGGCATGCTGCATGCGCGCTATCTGCTCCTCAGCAGATTCGAGAGCGGCCTGTCGCGCTTCTTGGCACACCTTGGTGCGGAGCTCCTGCTGCATCCGAGTTGCTTCCTCCACGGCATTGTGCATGTCCATGCGCAACGCTGTGAGCTGCGCTTGGTGCGCAGTGGCCGCATCCAACGCGACTCGTTCGGTCTCCTCTTGCAGCTCTCGTAGTTGCCGCTCGTGTCGCGTGACTTGAGCTTGGCGCCGCCGTTGGCGTCCACCCTTTTGCCGAGAGCTCCTAGATGAAGAGGTGTGCGAGGCGTCGGAGGAGAGCGCTTCAGTAGAAGATGTTTGACACGATGAAAGTGTGGACTTCTCCTCACTGGACGTAGAGGTGGAGTCGTACATCAGTTTACCTTCGTCACTGCGACGTCGAGCCTTGGCGAGCTTGCGCTTGGCCAACTTCTGCCGCTTCCGCTCCTGCTTCGCCACCTCTTTCTTGTGGGCTAACTCCGTCAAAGCCTGGACACGTACAGCACGTTCTCGCTGTGTGGGTCGTGGGGCAGATGAAGCTTTTGATCGAGGTGGTTGTGGGGCGGAGTCAGCGGAATGAACGTCTTCCTCATCGATCGTGGAGTCATCTTCAGACGACAAGACGCCATAGGGGTTGCGGCTAGGTACAGATTGTACGCCATGCTGTTGAACACTTGCTCCCAAAGTGGTTGTACGCCTTAGAGTCTTTATCACCTCCTCGACGCTCACTCCCAACCGCACCAGCCTTGCAGGCCGGTTGGCTGGGATGGTCGTGACGAGTGGTCGTGCAGAGTGGAGGTGATGATAATGGTGGCTTGCTGAGGTAACATGCGACAGAAGGAGTCCACGAGATGGGATCACGCGTTGCTCTCCACTCTTCGTTCTCAGCTGCACCTCCCATGTGATTGCAGCGATGGAGTCTTCTTGGCCACACAGGCGGCGAAGATGTCTACGCAAGGTCGCCCATTGCTTCGGGGTCACGTCAGGCGTGTCCGTCAGAGCTGACCACTCGTGGAGGACTTCGCGCTTCACA
Organism: Cymbomonas tetramitiformis; assembly: GCA_001247695.2. Classification (NCBI taxonomy): domain Eukaryota; kingdom Viridiplantae; phylum Chlorophyta; class Pyramimonadophyceae; order Pyramimonadales; family Pyramimonadaceae; genus Cymbomonas; species Cymbomonas tetramitiformis. Next base: position 16,685 of record LGRX02027863.1, on the reverse strand, counting down.
TGTTGTTCACGCTGGACCGCAAAGGTGGTGCACTTGGAAGCGAAGTCCACGGTAGCCTTCCACGCTTTCATACACTTCCTCACGTAGAACTCGGACCGGGCGATGTTGCACGCCGTGATTTCGAGAGTGATCTCTTTTACACGACGTTGTTCTTCTCGCCATGCACTCAAGAGCCGGGACGCCAATCGTGAACTTGCGTGTCCAGCAAAATCTTGCTTTTTGCGTTGGACCTGATTCTTGCGGTGAACTCGCTCGTGCCATGCTGTAAGGGAAACACGCATGCATGCGAGACGGGCACGTAGGCGCCATGTCGTAAGTGCAGATGAAACACGCCCGCTGAGCACTCGTGCTGTCCAAGTACTCCACCAATTACGCAATGCACATACCGCTAGAATATCCACTGCTACAGCTTGGCGTGCCAGCTTGACGCTCCACTCGTTCACGCTTGACAAACCGCGCTCGCCACTTGGAGGTGCATTTTCACGCCTAGGCGTAAATATGTTGCTCTCATGGGTCAGGTTTCCAACGTGATGCTCTTGTGCCAAGGGCAAATGGTCAACTACAGCTTCGCTATGAGGAGATGATCTCAAATTATGAGCGGTGGCTATAGCGACCGTGTTGAGCTCCTCGAGAGCTGGTTGGCAACGTTGTAGACCTGAGGCACCTGCACCCCCTGCACGCTGCTGGGGTGTAGAGTAGCACTCAAACATACGTACAGTGGCAGATACCAGCCCAGGAGAGTCACGCGAGCCGTCGGGGAAATTCGTGGGCGTGGCAGGCAGCGATGCTTGGATGCGACGTTCTTCTTGAGGTAGAGGCGCGCTTGTCAAAAGCGCGTATTCGCCCTCCAGAGAGCGTTGCACTGCTCCCCCCCCCTTGCTGCCCCGCCGCGCCCCAGCTGGCGCCTCCCGCTCCGGGACAAAGTACGGGGTGGGCCCCAAAGCCCCAAGCCCATCCAATCCCCGGTGCTCAAACACCCGGGCCGAGCTAGAGAGCCCGGAGGGCCCAGAAGCAGCTTCCGCCACCCCCGAGCGCCGCTGAGGCGGAACATACAGCGAAGAAGCCCGCCGTGAAGAGGACATTGAAAACGTTGCTTAAGCTGGTGGAGAAACGCAGCAATCTGATTCTGAAAAATCTGCCAGCGCTTCCGCCGTACAGGCGTATAGTGTTAAGAGCGAAGACGCAGAAGCCCAACAGCAAATAAACAACTGCCGCTACCAAATCCCAATCAAAGTTCTCCAGCGAACTCGAAGAGGCAAGATGAAAACAAATCGAGCAAAATTGGCCAACGATCGGCCCACGGAAGTCAAAGCAACGTTGCAGCGCGACACCACTCAGGGTTAGCCACTGTTAAGAACGCTAGAGCGCTGCAGAGCTTAAGGGCAAAGAACGCAAGCCGCATCTGCCAATTCAGAGAACATTTTCGAACTCCAAAGCATAAATTTGCGTAATTCCACTCAGTCGCAAAGACACCCGACGAAGAACACGCACGCCAGCGGAATAGCGCTAATCCGAAGTTGCATCACGCCAATTCCGAGCCAAAGAAGAACATTGCGCACACATCCCAATCGCAGAGGGTAGCGTAGACGAAGATCTCGCGGAAAACGCTGACCAATTGGTACAATTCCCGAGAAGAATTAACGGCGCAAAACTGTCAGCGAGCCAGAAAAACGACGAGTCGTCGACCAGCGCGTCAGAGTGCGAACACAAGGGCCAGCAGCCAGAAGTAGAATTTCGACCATCCTTAAACCCGAATTTAAGCAGCACCCGCAAAAATTGCCATAATTTGTAAAGGTAATTTGCAAGTCCCAGGCGCAGAGCGGACGCAAGACGAAAGATAGCTCTGGGCTACTTTATTTGTGGCACACTGTGCCACAGTAGGAGCCCTCCCATGGCGAGCCGAAATTTTCCATCACAGATCATAGCGCGAAGAAAGCATACGCTGCATTTGACAATTCTAAGAACTTTTGTTGCTGAGGAACAAACGCCACAACGAACATCCGAGCGAAGAACTGCGTGCGCACTAGGCACTCACAGCAGATAAGACTGCAAAGCACGCGCAGCTGCACGAAGAAACCATCATGAAGCAATCCGCGAAGAAAGATTACGTCTCACAAGTAACTTGAAGAAGAATTTTGACAGTGCCACAAATCATCTCGCTGAAGGAAGCCGCAAACGACGTTCCTGGCCAGTGTCGACCCAAAGTTATGCAACGCGCCAGTAACTCGAGAGCCCAAATTCCATCCGAAAAACTGAGGCACACGCAAATTCGTCGGGAAAGTCACAATCTCAAAGCAGAAAATTTTTGTGGAAGCGGTGGTGGTGGTGGTGGTGCGTAGCACACTGATACCATTTTGTGGGAGGACTGCTCCTCACAAGGCACTGTAACTACTGATGGGAGTCTTATATGGACTGCATATAATGACTAACTGCCTAGGTACTGCTAGGTCAGCTCTTTAGACATAGGACTGCTATGTCTAGACTTACTACATATATTTGCATGTAAGAATTAGGTATTATATTTGACTTTTGCCATGCGGCTGTTTTTACTCTAGAAATCTCAACTGTTTCTTTGGCCTTGGCCATTACTTATTCACTCAGCTCTCTGAGGTAATCCTAGTCAGCATGGCCAAGTCTCATCAACCTATCATATGCTTGTACTACATTATCATGCAGTATGATGTGCCAGTATTCTACATGTCACATTATTACACAGTACAGTGGTACTGTGTACTCCCATATAAGGGGGGTCTCTTCCTCAACAGGGGTCTCGGGCGCTAATGCTGTAAGGCGCGTATGACACTTCTGGCATGTATGACATTGTTGAGTCATCCGCGCATGACACCGTGTGTTGTCCTAGCACACCAGTGGCTGATGATCTGAGCGTACAATAGTCTCAGGAGCTCCCAACAAGATGTGGCGAAAGAATCGGAAGCCTTCCACAATGGCAAATAGCTCGATCTCAGGAATATGCCAACGTCTCTGTGTATCGGATAGAGTGACGCTGTGATAACCACATGGCTTCATACCTTTTCCTTGATCCTGGAGTATCACTTGACCAACGTGTGTGCCTGATCCATCGACCTCCATAATAGATGGCAGTTTCTGATCTGGGAGCTGCAATACTGGAGCGTTACAGATGGCACTTTTGAGGTTATCAAATGCCTGCTGCTGCTCAGTTTCCCAGACAAACTCTGCATTATCTTTAAGGAGACGATTGAGAGGCTCGGCAACTTTGGAGAACTTTGGTATGAATCTCCTAAATTGACCGACCATGCCCAAGAATGACCGAAGGGATGACTTGCCATCTTTAGCCATACGGCGTAGAGGCTGCTTTCCAACGGTGGGACCATAAGACACTGGAGGCTGAATTGCCATGACTGCTCGGATTCTGTCTTTGATGATGGATAGGCCTGCTTCAGAGATGTGATGTCCGATAAAGTCTATAGATCTGACGAACAACTCCACCTTGGAAGGCCTGATGTAGAACTGGTGATCTCTGCAACGCTGGAGGAACTGTCGAACATGCTTCACATGGCTGTCAAAATCTGGACTGTATACAATAGTGTCGTCCATGAATATGACAAGGAACTGGTCGATGAAGTCAAAGAATGCCCGGTTTCCTACACGAAGTGCTGTTGCAGGAGCATTGGTCAATCCGAAAGGCATAACTGTCCATTCATAAGAACCGTATCTGGTGCGAATAGCAGTTTTATGAATGTCGTCTGGATGAATGGGGATTTGGTGGAAGAACTGGTTGAAATCAAATCTACTGAACCAGCGTGCTCCCTTAAGCTGTTCAAGAAGGGTATCATGGGGTGGCAACGGATATGTGTCCTTTATGGTGATATTGTTAAGGGCACGATAATCGCAACACATCCTCCACTTTCCCCCTGGCTTAGGAGCGAAGATGATTGGGCACCCATATGGTGATGATGATGGACGAAGGATACCCAACTCGACATATTTAATGATTTGCCGTTTGAGCTCCTCCATCATGGGTACTGGAATGGTACGTACTGGCTGTGATGGTGGCTTATGCCCAGGTTCAATGTTGATTCGATGATAACCACCTTCAAACCGTTCTGGCCTATGACCAGCTGGAAGATCCTCCTGGAATATGTCTGAAAATTCTTCTCTCACTTGATCACGTGCTGCTGTGACCTCGGGGTCTTCCATAGTGGTGTCTGAGTCTGATGCTGCAAAGACCAGTTCACCGTCAACCTCTGAGAGAAAGAAGAGATAAGCTACGGCTTCTTCAGCCGAACCACTGGATCGAATGCGACGAAGATGCTTTCTCATGGTGGTAGCGCTGACCAATTCCATTTCAGGAAGGTCATCTGAGTCTGGAGTCTGCTCAACTCTGGACAATACTGTGCGAATACTGGAGCCTGATGAATGCTTCCTAGTGATCGTCAGATTTTTGGTCTGAAAGTCAATGTGTGGATTCCTCCTCTCCAACCAATCTTGACCCAGAATGACAGTGAATGGTTTCATGTCAATGATGTAGAAATCTTCTGTATCCTTATACTTGCCCAAAGAAAATGTAGCCTTGGGAAGATAGGATGTGCATGGTAGTTGGCTTCCTCCAGCCAATCCCACTGAAAATGATGAAGAATCTGTGGGAGCTATACCAAGCTGAGCAGCGAACTGTCTGTCGATGAAAGACGATGTGGCTCCTGGATCTACCAAAATGTGAGTACTCTGTCCATAAACTTTCCCTTTATACAACAACAGCTTCTTCTGTGATTTCAGCTGTGCTGTTTGAGACTGCATCTGTGCGATGTGTTCTGTGGGATTGTCCATCTGCTGAAACTGCAATGTCAGACTGGAAAGGACTTCTTCTGAGATACTCTCAATCCGGCCACTTGCTTCAGTGGCATCTTCAGGCTGATCTACCCTCGGGGTGCTCTCAACACCGGTACCTGCGCAGTACCCTGAGAGTTTCCCTGAGGAGCTGGAGCTGATGGAACTGGATCTGGAGTTGCAACTGCTGCATTGATGCTGTGCTGACTCTTCAGTTCCTTGACCAAGGTGTTGATCGTATTGATGAGTTTGCCAGACCCATCCTTAGCACCCTGATTCTTCTGTGGCTGTCTCTGATTCTGAAAAGGATTCTGAGCTGGTGGCTTACCCTTGATCTCCTTTCCATCATTGGTCCTGGTGGCAAAACAATCCTTCTCGATGTGACCAACACGACCACAACGATTGCAGGTCTTATCATTCTGTGATTTTCCTTTTCCTTTTCCTTTGCCCTTGCCTTTACCACCTTTTCCTTTGTTCCGATTCTGATTGGAGTTCTGGCTGCCACTCTGATTCCAATTCCGATTTCTGTTGGATCTGTCATATGGCTTCTGGCCACGTCCTCTGTCCTTATCCTTCTTACTTGGCTGGACCTCCAGATGACTGCTCCTTCTGACCCCGATAGTGAAGGGTTTCTGATTGCTTTGAGTGAATGACGTAGTTCAAATCAAGCAATATCTGTGTGGCTTCTTGCCACGACAGATTGTTCCTCTGCTCATCTGTCAGGTATCTGAGCTGGAACTGTCTGCGGAGATCAGAATCCATACTGGTGACGAATCTGTCCTTTATTAGCACATCATTTAAATCAACTGCTGCTAAAGAAGCCAGTGATGTAAATGTGCGCAAATAATCTGCAAAGGTTTGGGTTCCTTGAGTCAGTGCCATTAGGTGTTTCTTGGCTACTGATCTCTTATGAGGATTACCAAATTGTCTGAGGAACGTCTGTCTGACCATCTCATAAGTGGCATATGGTTGTTGTGCCAAGACCTGGAAATAGTGTCTGTCGTTATTCTGTATGAGAGTAAGAAACACTGTGATCAAATCCTTATCATTGACACCTGGATAAGTGAACTGGAAATATCTGTCCACTGTATCCAACCAGACCTCTGCGTCCTGTCCTGATTTGAATTCCCTAGGTGGTGTCATTTTCACCTTGGGGACCAAACTGGGTGGAGCTGGTGGAGCTGGTGCTGGTACTGAATCTGCATCTGGGTCTACAAAGACCATCGGAGGACTGTCTTCTGTATACTCTGCTTCTGGTGCCTGAGGCTCATTGGCAGGATCCTTGTACCGGCTCATATCTGGTTTCATGCGACTGACATTGTCATAATAGCCTATGTGGTCATATCTGGTTAGTGTATCGGCATAACCAGCAATCCACTTTGGAACCTTAAACCGACTGTATGCATCGTATGAACCAAGTATGTCGAAAAACCAAGTCGAATGATCTGGGTTGATATCAGGAATCTCATGCTCTTCCTCTTCGATAGTAACCATCTAAAAACAAAACACGGCACAAAAAATACCTTCAGCTAATTGTCTAACTGAGTGTGTGTGATTTATATGTTATATATGGTATATCGATATGTTTACATACATGTATTATATTCGTACATAATAATGAGGTAAGTATATATATATATCCACCTTCTTCCCCCCTCAAGGAAGTGTGTGATATAGTGGCAGTTGTCAATTGCCAATACCTCAAAATAGCATGCATTCCTTATAGGAATCATCTGTCACAGTTCTTGGGTTGTTGCCCGATACATAATCATGTTTGTGTCAAAAACAGCATGATATGTTAATGCTAAATACGAAGTTTATCGAAATTATAGTGGTATTTAGGGCATATATAGTTACAGTGGCCCTTATACCCCATAATGCGATTAGGGTGTTACATGGTATCAGTAACCCTAATATAGGTAAAAAATAAGCAGTATAATGTTTTTGCAAAGATTTTTAAGCAAAACTGCATTTAATACCTACATGAATGTAAGGTGGTTTTCAGGAGGTACGTTACACCCCTGTTACACACATTTAATTTTTAGGGTGTTACAGGGCGTTACACGTGCTGCATAAATCAGGGATTGTTATTTGATAGGTAAATATTCATTTTAGCAAAAAAATCAATCCAAATTTTTAAAATGTGTTTTACGTACAGCATTTTGAGCGATTTATTGTTACAGCAATATGTATACCCCTACATATTCCACACCCAATATCTAGGGCGTTACACGAGATATGACATGTGTCATTATGATTTCCTGATACCTCAATAGGTATAAAATCATAATTTTAAATAAAATGGGCACACATTTTTCATTTTGAAATCATGCGTGGAGCATTTTTACCCATTTTACAGCTTTTTCAGCTATCTAAAATATTGCCTCGGTGACATATCTCAGTGTATATGTGGAATGTAAAGTACAGAATCACTGGAAGGAACTTCACGTTTGCACATGACAATAAATTTCACAGCAAATAAGTGAGTTGTGCTGTATATCAACATTTATGGTTGACAGCATTCTGGGTTTTACTGATTCAAACCCATGCACAGCAAATGTACTTTTCTGATTATGTATAGATTTATCAACTTAAGTGGGAACATCCATTCAGGAACATCCACTTCAGTGATATTTGTCAACCTATGATTTGTTCTGAGCATAGGTCTGTGCTCTTAAGATTTATCAAAGTGATATATCTTATTTAGAACAAATCTGGACTTTGCTGGATATAATCACAACAACTTGACACAGCACATTTATATGTGTGTGTTATCCTTAACACTATTGTCAGATATCATGTAAATGCTGATCTGTGTGTTGCATGCAATTGATCTGATCAAGTCTGATTCAACTGTCAATATGCAACGTAGTTGTTGTAGTTGCTCCAGCGATGATATGTGGGATGAGACGAGTGGACTGCACCCAACAGTTACCAGCTGTTTTATGGGTGCAGTATTTTGCCTTCGGGTCTGGAGATAACTCCATCCAGCCCTACAGCATGTTGTCTTATCCTGTTCCCTTATGTATCGCCATCATTGACACTTTCCACGCACATGTGTTTGGAAAGTGGTATCCATATTACCATATACAATATAGTTGATCTATTCACTCTGAGTCAGTGAATCTCAACATGTATAATGAATGCTAGTGTATGTGCAGTGTGTAGTACTGCTGATTAGTACTTATGCCAGTGTGTGTGTGTGTGTTTACTTGTACACACTCTGCAGGATATGTTCTGGGTATCACAATATCCTAGACAATTTATCATGCAAGACAGTCAGCATACCATGTACTGATTACATCTAACATGATATATCAAGTTTAGGGATCATTGTAATTTCATGCTAATCTCATTACAAAATGAGTTGCTGGATAGATTTTACATGAAGCTCAGGTGAGCATTCCATCCAGTAATCCACCATAGAATGTACATGTGATCTGGAGAGCATCTCGGCTCCACCAGGACATGACAAACTAATTATGGTGTTAAGACTACTTTCAGGCACCCTTTGCTACATGGATTCGAATATAGACTAGCATTCACTGCAATATGCTTATGCTCTATGTACTACAGCTGGTATCGTGATCAAGCTGTACAGTATAATAAAGCATGTACAATTCACAATCAATGCAATCATTCAGCATAAGATATGTGCATGGTATAAAAGTGTATGCACTGCATGTTGATGATTGCTGTGAGTGAAATAAGTGCATGTGTGTGTGTGTGCTGATCCGCACACACATGTTGTGAACAGATCATTGTGCTGCTAATAAGCATAATGCTGATGATTAAAGTATTTGTGCAGTCATCAGAACACTTTGGAATTTGCTGCAGTATGATAATAATACATTCACAGCAACATAGTGGTAATGTATCCAAAGCAGTATGTATCCACAGCATAACGATCATGTGTCCACAGCATTCCTGCATGTATACAATCATTCTGCATATGATTTCGACGCGCGTATACATATGTGCTTCTCACTGCATGTAAACACATCAAAAATTGTACGCGCTAAAATCGAGCGTTCTTCGCATGTGACGAAATCATGAAGAACGTATATCGTGCTGACAGGCCATAAATCATTGTACGCGCTGGTATTGTAAACAGTGCGAAGGAATTATTTGCAAAAATCGCTGATGTACGTCGCATACGAATGCGAGCGCGCTGCTGATGAAAAGCATGTATTGTCATCGCCATTCATCAGCGCATGATACGAGCGCTGACATGTATACGAATCAAAATTCTGTCGATGACCACTATGTAATATATCATTCTGGACAATTTTCGAACGTGATTCATACAAGCGCGCGCATGCTGCGATTCACTTCTGTAAAAATATGCGACCATCGCGCATGCTGCCATCTGCAAATTAGTGACCATCGCGCATCAACATGTATGAAGCCGTACAAAAAGCAATTTAGTGCAATTATGAAAATCGTGATACTGCGCTGATGATTTTCCGCGCGAAAACGATTTCGCCGCTGATTTATCGCATCTGCGAACATGCATACATTTGCGAACCATTTATGCGAATACGTTTCATTGCTGCGCCGATGTATGCCATGTGCACACCTTAATAATAATAATAAAACATTTACGCTAGCAAAGGGGACAAAGTCCTGAGAGTGCGGTATCCCTGCAAAGCAGGCTAGTGAAATGTGAAAACACCAGGGGCTACTCCCTCTGCTATAGCGCGCCCACAAAGGGGCTCAACCCACTTTTCAGCAGGGTGACATCTAGAGAAAAAGCTAAGTGCTAGGCAAAAAACTCTAGAAGATGGAGAAGCAGCCATGGCCGGGTGAGTGGAGGGGTGGCTGAATCTGGGCGGTGGGGAGAGAAGTCGGAGAATTAAGGGGGTTTTTGGAGACGTTGAGGAAGGGGGTCGGGGTGGGCGGGGGAGAGGGGGTGGCGGGGACAGGGAGGGGGGGACGGCCCCTCCCCTTGGGGACACGGGACCATCTTTTATTGCAAATTTTTGAGAATTATTGCAGGAGGGTTTGAAGAAAGTCGTTTGATTGTTGCACACTTCTGTTTCTGTCATGGCTTCACTGCTCGAGATGTCAACTGTATGCGGGTCAGTGTTTAAGGTGGTGGTGGTGTTTAACAGAAACACGTCTCGCCTATTTTTGGTGTGTTGTCTACAAATTCTTGATAGTTTTTTAAGAAGAGGTTTAATCTTGCCACGGGGAACACCTATCGTGTTGAGGACAGTACCAAAAAGAGGAGGGAGGTATCCCATGAGTGTGAGAACTTTGGGCCATTTAACGGTGTTTATGAAGGGCTTGGAATTTGCGTTGGTGATTGTCGTGTCGTGGTGACCACCATAATAAGGCTCAATATCACTCTGATGATAAGGAGGGTCTTGAGTGGGCCATGGGCAAAGCGAAGAAGGAAGTACTTTGACGCTTTCGTTCAGAACTTCATCCCAAATATCAGAGCTGACTCCTGTGTATTCTAGCCTCTTCTTCGTGACTCTGGACTTAGGAAGGACGTTGAGGAACCATCTGGCAATCTTTTTCTGTGTAGGCCTCCAGTCAAAGACTGGTTGAGTATCACTGGGTGCACTGTCTATAGCTATGATAACAACATCCGAAAAGTCATCCTTATAGCATCCACCACCTGGGAGAACGTAGGGGTCATCACCCGTCCAATAGCCATGTGGGATAAATGGAATAGTGTTATGCGGGAATCTGAAAACAAGTTTAAAACCTTTGTCGAACCATCTTTTTTGGTTTTTGGGAGACAGCGGAAGAATCCATGTTCCTGAAAATCCGGGACGGTGTTGGCCGCTTTATGTCCCATTTCCAAGGTAGTCATAACCGCCGAAGATTTGCCCTTTTCTTTCCCATCAAAGGGGGGATTTCCATAAACGATTCTGCCGATGCCTGTTATCGGATCAACGTAGGCATCCCAAGCGAGACCATCAAAGCCAATTTTCCCATGATGGCAGAAGGGCCTGAGGGCTTTTTTCATTCTTGTGGTGGGTATGCATCTTCTCGAGTGAATTCTAGGGTGGGCATTTAGTGGGTTGGAGAAGAGTTCACAGCCGTTTTTGTCAAGATTCCTGTCATCCACCAAAATATCTAAGAGGCTTCTTCTGATTGCATAGCAGTTTTTAGGATCCCCCGATTCAAACTTACATGCATTGAGTGCTTCGTGAATATCGTGTGCCCCATTCGAGTACTTACCCTACACACCTTATCGCGTATATGTGCGATCAGCTGTTTCTGCGTGTGCGCTGCGAAAAATCTCCTCGCGCAATCTCTGCGCTGTCGATATGCGAGCGTATATTATTCGAGCTGCAGATATTCAATATTACTGCGAGCGTTGTCGCTTATGCGCCCACCTGCAAACCTGCGAACAATATGAAATATGCTACGTCTATCGCTGCACCCACTTGAGTTCTCGAGTATCGTGCCTTAACGAGTTTCTTTTAGAATACCATCTGATACGGCGAGATAAACAGGCGCCGTGAGTATATTATCAGTATACAAATAAACACTGCAAAGTTGGACAGCAATGCAAGTGTACGGATGAGCGGGTTTGTGAGTGCAGTCTCTGTAAGAAGATCTGCTGAAGCACAACGCTTCCTCACTTTTGTACCATACGTCTCCCATCATCTTAAATGGTACCGCCATTGTGTTGTGAACCCGAGACGTAGGTTGAACGACCAGCATGGTAATAACGACTAGTTCGTTCATGCTGCGCATGCGAGTTCCGCGCATGCTGAAAGCCAAGATGGTTCTTGTTTGTATTCAAGATGTATCTTTGCTTTGCCATCTTCGAGTTCGACATACGAACTCTCGATGACAGGGATGCCTGATGATATGACATTATCATCTGACGACATGTACAGTCATCGTCGACCGTACTGACGACTGTCATATTAAGAAGGAGCTGAGTTGCAAAACAGGTTTAAAGCATTGGAAGATATGGACTTTGAGACTTAATTCTGCTGCCTTTCCTCTCCGAAAGATTTCAGGCTGCCATTGTTTTGAAAAGCTGACACCTAGGTTGTACTTCCATTGGCACCACCAGACATTGATCGGCTTTCAATTGCTAACTTCAGAGCTGCCTGATAGTGCTCATCGTGTAACACAGCACAACACTCTAAGTATGAGTGATAGCCGTAAAACATTCACACGGCATCCCAGAGCTGTTCACTCAGTTCCATCTTATGCTAATTCTCCAGCACACACCTGCATTTCTCTTCCAACTCAGAATTGTGCTGCCTCTGCTTACAATCGACTTAAACAAGCCAGTAGTGTCAGTTTATTTTTTGCCCTGCTCAATTTGATCTCCAACTTTCTCACCCTGTCTTTGAAAATTCACAAGTCAACTGATAGCACACCCACCAGACTGGTGAGACATACTGAGTGTACACTCACTGCGGAGGGCAGTACTAACCAGCTCAACAATAAGGTCATAGATATAGTTAAACACCTGTTGGGTTGGAAAATAAACAGTACGGTAAACCTTTCAAACAGATACATAGAAGTCACCAAAAATGTTAGTAACTTAACTAGTTTCTATGCCACTAATAAGTGCTGGTTTGGTAGTGTGACAATACAGTCTGTTAACATAATATGCACCCCTGATAGCTTAAGAAAACAGTCCTCAAACCGAACTCGGCAGGCTGTTAACTTAAGGCAACAGTATGTCAACTTAACACACATATGTGTTAACTTAACGCGGCAGTCTGATAACATATATCAGACTGATAACTTGACACACTTTCATGTGAACATAACACACATGTATGAAACTTTGATACGGCAACTTGTTTGGACCGCGGAAAGCCCAAATAAACTCACATACTTTCCGAAGCGGCTTGCTGCTAACCTGAAGCGGGTCACGGTGAACTTAGCTTGTTGTTTAAACAACTTAGAACCGAATGCAATACACCTTAATAGTAATGATAAAATAATTTTACGAGAGACCCGAGGGCACGAACACATGATTCTAGGGGGAAAGGCGGCTATAAGCACCAAAATAATAGGAAACCCTAACCTCTCGAGTCGATACCTAGGGAATATGGGACGGGTAGAGGTGCGTAGGAGTAAAATTGGGCGAAAATATTTCACACAATGCTTATATATGACAATAAGGGATAGTAGGGAAAAAATAAAGGAAAACGGACAACCTTGGACCGGAAGCGAATTGCATGAGGCACAATTCGCTAAAAATCGAAATTTTGCAAAAAAGAGCCTAGAACCAAAAATTTTAGGGAAGGGACCCGAGGACATATACGAAACCATGTGCGAAAGAGGAATGCCCAAATAAACGATATGGTATCTGAGGGGAGGCAACAAGTGGGTGTAACGCGTAACACGGAGAGCACAATAATGCTCAGAAGCCACGGGAATGGGGGAAGCAAGGTGCGCACTGGTCTTATAAAAGACACGCGGAGTGTAGCCAAGCGGGCCACAGATAAACCAATACGGTGCTCGGAAATAATACAGCGATATATTGCAAATCTAACGCGGTGGAAGAAAAACTTAAAAAAGCATACCTTCAATCTGGTATGGACCGAAAGGGCTGTTAACTCAACACAATATATGTATCTTATAGTAAGCCCAGCATGGTTTGAAATATATTTTAAATGGAAATAAAAATAGATAAAGCTATAAGCGGCAGCATAATTATGACATATTACATAATGAGACACCTCTTGAGATGTGAGGAAAATATTATTAAAACACGAGCGGAAATGCAAACAACCACTTACGGGCCCACTATCATGCTTCTTCATATAATGGCGGAACTCAGCAGAATGAAGTTGAACCCTAAAAAATATTTCCCGGGACCCAGAGTCATAATACACCTAGCCCACAAGAGACCTAAGGCCTGCAAAAGGATAAGCAAGAGCGCCTTGAAATACATGATTCAAAACCCCAAAACGGCATGGCTCTGGGAGAGAACACGGACCCAAACTGCAAAGAAACCCAAAATGAATTTACCTTCAAGAATAATGAAATATAAAACCCACCACAAGAAGGATACCGATACCAAACAATATAATATTTCGGAACCCGAGAAGCTGTTAAGCGGTGGAGCAAGCACCGAAGATAACGCAGTAGTTGAAACCACAATGGCCACGGAATCACTCCTTTCAGAAAAGGGGTGGTTAAATGCAACTCATGTTGGTGATGCAATGAAAATACGGGACCCGAGTACCATAGCCCCTATGGACCTTACAGACATGATGCTGAAGATGACAGGGGAGGACCAAAAACTCACACAACTCATTAATAGCAGACTCAAGAAATATGGCCACACACAAATAGGCGTGTGTGACAATATACATTGGCGTCTCATAATGATTCGCTCATCATCACCTGGGAAAATAGAAGCTTACATATATGATCCCTTTGGAGATAAAGCCGAAAGAGAAACCATTGATATGATTGAGGCAGCACTCAAAACCTGGTTAAAAAATTTCATAACCATCACAGAATATAATGAATTCACAACTACCACTAGCAAGGAAACATTTCAAACAGATACATACAATTGTGGCACATGGGTAGCAAAAACCGCCTTCAGATGGGCACAATGGAACAGAGGCTTGCACCAGACCTCATTTTTCGAGTACCTAAAATCTGATTTATATATTGGGGAGTATGGCAACAAAACGATGCAAAAGGAAATACATAAATACCGATTAGAAATGAGGGAAGAAATAGGGCTGCAGGTAAAGAATACCCGTAACACACTGGAGCTCAAACACTTGGAGCACGCTGGAAATGACGCCGCAATCAGCGGCCCTAATATGACCTTACCTCCCCACCACATCCTCACACGCAGAGGTGCCACACCCAAAAAGCAGATAGAAACTCTGATAGAAGCTTTTAAACTGAAATGGAAGACACACACCACTAATGAAACAATAGTTTCAGAAGCCATCGAATCGCATAGGAAATATCATCACACCTCGAACACGGATAACACCAACATTCAAATTCATCTTCTTGTGGCTAAGGACATATGGTCAACTGCAGTCCACATCATTCCAGAAAGACAGATTATTCACTGTGAGTTTGATATCTCTAACAATAAACACCAGAAAGACATTTCCACACTTTTTTCTCAAGACCTGAGGGTGCACCGCATAACCTTGAAACTGGGAGTACACCCGAATAACATGGGGGTTTTCAATTTTACACTAGCCCACAAAGTCTGTCACATCCTGCACAACACTAAATTCTTCTCAGCAGCACAATTAAACAGAGACCTACTATACGAACTTGAAAACCTAAACATTAGAATTCTACCACAAACGGGCAGAGAAGCCAGGATAACCAAACACGAAAATAACAAAGCCATTTCGACCATACGACAATCACTGAGAACCCACCTTCCGAAAATTGATGCACATCCAACAAAGCCAAATTCTGAGCACAAAGACTGTAAATCCACCCACACTGCGTATAATCACCTCATCTCAGGCAAAGGAAAGCCTTCCTGTGAACCTCACACATATGGATACCGCAGGAAACACTCTCATAAACAAAAGAGAATAATCCGTAAAACCAAATGCACAAACAAAATCTTTGATATCGAGAACATTTATGACGCAGATGGCAGATGCATACTACAAAAAGCAAAACACAAAAACGCCACGAGACAGTCAGAAGAAATAGACCGACTCACTAAACTACAACTAGCACAACACTCTAACAATTTGATTATAATGGGTATGAATATGAGAGGCCTCCGACACCACAAAGAAGATAAAGACAGTTTAATCAAATTAGAAACAATCTGCAATCTTTTAATTGACGGACGGGCTGATATAATATGTATATCAGAAACCAAGGTAAATATTGAAAACCTTGCATTAATCAAAACCCTAATGACACAAAAAGGAATCCAATTTCGCACGTCTCATGTAAATGAAAGAGCTTCCATTGGTTCTATGATCCTATGGAATCCGAAAAGTTTGCCACTATCCACCTCGGTCACCACAATCGATGGAGATGCAAAGAGAGCAGTAATGACCAAATTTTCAGGAAATAACGGTTTTGAGCTCTACATAGCCAGCGGTTATATGAATGATGCTACACTAGTAGAGGAACAAGTGGAATTATATGACACACTTACTGACTGGGCAGGGAGGGCAGGAAATAATCCAAAAAAGGCCTACGTAGAGATAGGTGACAAAAACTGCACCATTACCCCAAGTCAGCGGGTGTCAGGTGGAAATTACATGTCGTATCAAGAGCATGTCGAAAAGAATAAGCATCTTTTAACCTATTTCAACAATGACAGATGCTCCCTTAATGAACTGATAATGGACCGTAATCCAAACACGGAAATTTTCACACATGTCATATCCAAAAACTCAAAAGCAAAACTCACCCATATCATGGCCAACACAGCTATGGCAGAAATGACCGTTAAAACAGGATGGACGGAGGAAAACCCTTATATCATCTCCGACCACGGGATAGTGTGGGCTGAATTTAAGCTCCCTCAAATCGACACCAAACCGGAGATTTCCACCGATACAACTTTGCCAACACCTAGATTTAATGGTGCCAAGGAAACCACACATGATGAGTACCCAGGGTACCCAATTAGAATGACAAACAAAAATAAGGGTACAAAAAGGAAAATAAACAGGAAAGATAACAGTATGAAACCATTATTGCCAGAATGAAAAACAAAACTGCGGAGGAAGAAAGTGAATACAGCTGCCCTAGCGACTCGGAAGAAGAATCCACCCCCAACGCCGAAAAGATCAAACAAATGGAAGACTATGATATGGCAAGCGATGGTTCCCTTTTTGCTGGAAAGAAAACAGCATGCAGTGGGGCAGCATATGCTATAAAAAACTTTGACAACGGGATGCCACTTGTACGGAAGATGA
>LGRX02027862.1:0-28869 GCA_001247695.2 Cymbomonas tetramitiformis | reverse complement strand
CCGTTAACAGGCATTGGCAGAATAGTATACGGAAATCCCCCCTTTGATGGAAAGGATAAGGGCAAATCTTCGGCGGTTATGACTACCTTGGAAATGGGACATAAAGCGGCCAACTCTGTACCCGGATTTTCAGGAACATGGATTCTTCCACTGTCTCCCAAAAACCAAAAAAGATGGTTTGATAAAGGTTTTAAACTCGTTTTCAGATTCCCGCATAACACTATTCCATTTATCCCACATGGTTATTGGACGGGTGATGACCCCTACGTTCTCCCAGGTGGCGGATGCTATAAGGATGATTTTTCGGATGTCGTTATCATAGCTATAGACAGTGCACCCAGCGATACTCAACCAGCCTTTGACTGGAGGCCTACACAGAAAAAGATTGCTAGATGGTTCCTCAATGTCCTTCCTAAGTCCAGAGTCACGGAGAGGAGACTAGAATACACCGGAGTTAGCCCTGATATTTGGAATGAAGTTCTGAACGAAAGGGACAACGTACTCCCTTCTTCGTTGTGCCCATGGCCCACTCAAGACCCCCCCTATCATCAGAATGGTGCTGAGCATTATTATGGCGGTCACCATGATACGACAATCACCAATGCAGCTTCTAAGCCCTTCATTAGCACCGTGAAATGGCCCAAAGCACTTACACTCATGGGGTACCTCCCTCCTCTTTTCGGTACTGTCCTCAACACGATAGGTGTTCCCCGTGGCAAGATTAAAACTCTCCTTAAAAAACTTTCAAGAATCTGTAGGCAACACACCAGAAATAGGCGAGACTTGTTTCTGTTAAACACCCCCACCACCTTGAACACCGACCCGCATACAGTTGACATCCTGGGCAATGAGACCATGACGGAAACAGAAGCTGTGCAAAAAACAAATGACTTTCTTCAAACCCTCCTGCAATAATTTTCAAAAGTCTTGCAATAAAAGATGGCTCTCTGTCCTATAGGGGAGGGGCCCTCCCCCCCTCTCCCCTCCCCCACCACCCCCCCCTCTCCTCCGCCCACCCTGACCTCCTTCCTCATCGTCTCCAAATACCCCCTTAATTCTTCGACTTCCCTCCCCACCGCCTAGTTTCAGCCACCCCTCCACTCACCCGGCCATGGCTGCTTCTCCATCTTCTAGAGTTTTTTGCTTAGCACCTAGCTTTTTCTCTTGATGTCACCCTGCTGAAAAGTGGGTTGAGCCCCTTTGTGGGCGCGCTATAGTAGAGGGAGTAGCCCCTAGTGTTTTCACTAGCCTGCTTTGCAGGGTTACCGCACTCTCAGGACTTTGTCCCTCCTGCTAGCGTAAATGTTTTATTATTATTATTATTGCTTCCAGGGCAGGAGCGGGCCGTCGCCGGGCCGTTCGTACTTTTTGGCCGGGCCTGCCGGGCCGTCGCCGGGCCATTGCGAAAAATATCGCCGGGCCTATCGATGATATCGGAAGATACACACACTGGTCGGTGGCCCTGGTGTCACGACTAATACGCCTTATTGGCCGGCCGACTATAATCAAATAACTTTTCTCAATTGACTACAGTAATTACATTTAACCGGGGGGTCCGACTAATAATTAAGCTCGTACTGTATTCAAGGGAATCTTCCGGCGAACAGTGGGAATATGCTAATGCACTGTGACCAATCCAGTCCTGAACACGTGGCAAATCGAATAGAAAAATACCGTACCGCTCACGCACGCTGCGCTGCGCTGACGCTCGCGCTCTCGGTCTGTCTCGTTTGTGACGGACGCGGCGCGGTGCGGTGCGATGACGATATGTACCCGCGCCAGCGCAGCGCAGGGTATGCCAGATATTTGCACTCCGCACCTTCCTATTTGTCTTCCTAGAAAGCATTTTGTTTCAAATTGATTCTTGCATGCGTTCGGCATAAATGAGCACTCAACAGGCATCCATGCAGAGAGAGAAACGCGTGATAACAAGCATAATTGTCATTTGCAGTCTGCACAGTCTCCGGTACCTGTCATTCTTGTATGAATAATCATACTTTTTCTTGTGCAAATTGGCGCGTCACTAAACAGGTATTTTAATGTTGTCAAGGTACTGATAAAGCTCATAGGGGTTCTCCTGAGTTACGAAAAAGCAATAGGTTCGGCTGATCTGCGCCATGAGCGGCCAGGCTACTCTCCGTTTACAGAAAGAGCTCAAAGCAATAATGAAGGTATTCGAAATTGGAAGAACTGCGTTTACTTAGGAAGCATTTCGTGAGGTTGAAAGTGCCACTGATTTCTTGCTTGTCGTCAGGATCCTGTTCCGAACATCACAGCGCGCCCGTCACCCAGTAGCATCCTCGACTGGCGTGCGTTGCTACCAAACCTTTCACTTTTATTATTATCAGCTTTCTTCTCGTGATGGGTATTCGTCACACTGAGTCTCGCAAATATTTCCTTCAGACTATGTTTTGACCGGCGCCGAAGGTTCTGACTATGAAGGTGGGTTTTTCACGAAATTATTCTCCAAATTAATCTTAGCTTGTACAATCTTTTTGTATGTGCTGTTATGTATGTTCTTCACGAAAGCATACTTCTTCCGCGGCTTAGACTTTACCGATAGTCAAGTGCCCTCGGCTTTGTCAGTATTTCCCTCCCGTTCCCGAAATGCAGACGCTTTCTATGTTCCACGATATTTCGTGTCATAAAGCCAGGACAGCTGTTATGACAATTGTGAAAACGCTCTCCAAGCTTCCGTGACAGAAGTCTCGCAACGCTGTCAGCCGAACTGAATGTTTTCCTTTGGAATATGGTGACGAACCGTCGTCAGGCCTGTATTTTTACCAAAATGATCTGCGCTCTTAGGGCCATATACGATTTACTTTGCTTACACGTCGCAAGGTCACAAACCCGAAGATTTTCATGCTACCCCAAACCCTAAGTCGCTTGCACTACCGCAACCTCAGCCTGCCATAGTGCGCCAACGCACAGAAACCTCGTTGATTGTTACCTGGGAAAATAGTTATAGTCTCCTCTTTTTATCTGCGAGGTAGAGACCCTTATTGCAAGATTTCTATGTTGGGGTCCTCGGTCTCCGCGGTGTGCTCAATTTCTTCTCTTCGCCATCTAATGTCAGATAGTTTCGTTTGGTAAACGCCCTTCTTGTTTGCTTCTGGTTAGTGGAAGTTCTGAGCAGCCACTCAGACGCCTGGCGCTGGGTGTTCCAGATCTATGATTCATCATCATTTCATGGTTGTGAGGCACACTGTTGCAGAACTAATCATCTGTTAACTATTTTCTTTCTCTCGTCCTACCGCTCATGCTTCACAGGGGTATCGACGTCTGGCTTTCCTACTTGTGTTATTTTTACAGCGGTCGGCTTCTTTCTTGTACTGTTCAAGATCGGCAAGCTTGCAGGGAATCGACGTTGTGTCTGGAAAGGCAGTTGAGTGATTCTTAAGCTACTCAGTTTTACAGCCTGAAGGTTCAAGAAACTGTGTCAAGTCGACATCCTGCCGCAGGATCTCTCGGATATTGAGCCATCACATTTGTCCGCTTCGCAACAGGAGGGTACTATCACGGGAAGATTGTATTTCCACAACAGGTAGCCCTGTGTATCTGTTGTGCCTCATTCACTCACGTTTCCGCCTTCGTAATGCTTATCGAGTCCCTCCTACGGTGGCGCCCAGGAGCTCAAAGCACCTCGATTTCTGCCTGGCTTCGCGAGTTGTTCATCGTGTCAGTTTTGGGTTTTCAGTGCGTTTTCTGTGGTTTTCAGTATCCATTCAAGCCGCCTTCGATATCGATGATTACACCGAGCGGGAGGTTCCAGATTAACACACGTCTTTGTTTGAGCATGAGTGACTATCATCCTGAAACCTGGAACCCCATGTGGTCAGTGTCAACCATTTTGGCCGGTCTATTGTCATTCATGTACGACGACGTGGCAACGACGGGCAGTATCACCTCTACTCGGTAAAGTGGCCTGCTACTCTCTCCAAGTGCTAAACTTCCGAGTGAGCTTTCTGCCCTTTCGTAAAGACGTTCGTTTGTGTTTCAGAAGTGCCAATACTTTCTTGCATCAAGAATACACTTCGGGGCATGGCACCGAGTCGCTGAGACAACAGCTTCGGGTTTTCCCTCGGGAACAGGGCCGAAAAGAGAAGATTGGCCCAAGAGAGCAAAGCGACCAATCTTAAAAATAAAGTATTTTGCAAGGTGAGCAGACGAATCCTGTCCGTATTTTTTCCACTTCTGTTTGAAGCCTGAGGCGTGTGTCCAGGCCTGCTCAGCAAGCTGTCGGTTTCACCAATGCACGTGTCCTCGTTGCCGTCTATGGTAAATCTGTAGACCTGAATACCAATAGCTTGTCTGTTATCCTCCTAGACGACAAGAACCATCGACACACGGAATCTAAGCTTGCCCTGCCTTCTAGTGTTCTTGTGTGTCCTGTGTTAGGTCAAAAGACAGCGGTACGGAACCTTGCCGAATCTTGTTTGATTGGTGAGCACCTTTGCTGTCTCTGAGGTCACGTTTGCCAATGTTGCTATAGCCACGCATGCCCACGTCACCGACGCCACACGTGCCCACGTCACCCATGTCGCCAAAGCCACGTGTGCCCACGTCGCCTGCGTCGCCCACACCACGTGTGCCCACACTTGTTTGAGGTTACGTGACGTTTGGCCGATCGCCCGACACCACGGCGTGACCTCAGGTGTTTCCAGAGCTAGCAGCGGACTTGCAGCAGAAGGTAGAGCAGGCACAGCGGGAGCAAGCTGAGCATGACCGACTGGCTGTTTTGGAAAAGCGAAAAAAGGATTCTGTAAGTGAACAAAAGGTGAGCTTCCGACGCGCACTTGTTCAAAACAACTCTTAGGAAGTTGCACTCTGCTATGGCACAAAATTGGACTTGAGTAGGTGGCGTCCCGTTAAATATGGCAGGTGGTTGGCAGGGTGGTGCCCGGGTGCTCTAGGTTGGTTTAGTTGGATTGAAAACCTGCTTGTGCTCCTCCGTTTTTAGTGGGAAGTGATACTTAGAGATCCTACTATGCTCCAGTGTTACCTGTCCAAATAGTGCATCAACTGTTCCCTTCCCAGAATTATTATTTTGAGTGGCACATCACGAAGTGAAGATATCCCTGTGCTCTGACACGCTTATACCGGTCTGAATCTAAGTGGTTCACGTTGGCGGACTGAGCTATGTGTGTGTGCTTGCTTTTCAGACCGAAGGGTCGAAGGCAAAGCAACGTCGGAGCTCTTTGGCAAGTGTGCTGTTGACTCTTACAGGCCTAGCAACAATGGGGCTTTTACTGGCTGTCATGGCCGTGCCAATATTAACACTAGAGTCTTAAACACCGCAGAGAGCCTAGTGGTTTGCTTTGTTTGTTGAATTTTCTCTTTCGATAGCTATCAGTCACTTTGTTTGGGCGGTTTGTTCCAAAGTACTGACATGTTGTAATATCGCCTGGTGGCACAACTTTTACTTTGCTAACCTATGCCGTCTTCCTTCGTACCACCGTAGCCACCAGAAGTGTGAGCATTTCATATTTCACCTTGCATACTCGGCACTCCTCCGCAGAGGCCTCACTTGAGTTGTTACAAGAAGGGTGGGGATTGTGGAAAGTAACGAGGTTCTAATGGTACTCACCCTATTCAGCCTCAGCATTTGTTTTCTGGTGGAATAAGTTGTTTGAAGGAATTGACCAAGACATCAGCCAGGTTGGTCCTCTTTTCATCATGGCGTTGTCATCAGCCCAATCGCGTTGTTTGTGTGACAAATGTTTTGGGGTGATAGACTCCGAAAGTGAAACAATACACGTTGTTTCATCAAGAAATTTGCACCTGATTAGCCTGATGTTTTTTAATGTCTTGAACAATAGGAAACTGGCATCATTCGATAGCGAATGGAAAACGACTTGCACTGTGTGCACAACTATTTATGCCATTGGTGGAAGACATCATATTTGTGGATTTGCCATATTTGCGAGAATCTCACGCGAACGTTGCATTTGCTTATTTTGCCACCTATGTTCATGTCACGCGAGGGTAACCCAACTCTGTGTATGTCGCTTATGTGCGCCCCACCAAACGACGAGCAAGAACCGCGTAAACTTCGGGTTAACATCATGAGAACCCCGAACGTTCGGGCAATCTCGGTTTCGGAGCGTCCTTCTCAGCGCTACTAATCTTAAAACCTTGCTGGAAGCCTATGCCAGTTGGCTACGATGCGATTTTTCCGCCTCCTGCCTCCTCGACGAGTGTACTTCATTGGCTCCGGACATTTTGACATTCTCGAACCGCTAGCTTTACGTGTGTACCACCGGAATTTTGAAATATGAGTGTTTCAACTAGAGCAAGAAAGAGGCTTTTGAGGGATAACGACCTCCGTCGGCGGCTCGATTAGATTGGCCGTCTGCAGCGCGTGATTCGCCAACGCCATCAACACCGCCTGTAGTTGTACCAGGAGCGGTGCTGGCACATGATTCGACGGGGATCAGAGCGGCACGAGCTCTGTATGAGGAAATTTACGACGAAATTTGCGCGTGTGAACTGTGGACAACATCGAGCTTGGGCGAAGGTAGTACGTGAGTTGGCTCTAGTCGGAAAGGAGAACTGCTTTGAGGCGGCTGGGAGCGAAATAGAGATGAAGTTGGCCAAGATTATGGTGATCCTCAATACCGAATTTGGCTCAGTTGGATTGGACCTGGCCTCGATTGACCTCGACGAGCTTATAGGTTTCGGTTGCCTTCTATTATTGTCACACTTTGATACATATTGGTTGCCGAAACATTTTGTGGTTTGTGTATATTCGTCGACATCCCACGGAGGGTATTCTACTAAGGGGTATAACTATAATACCAGCGTAATAGGGAGAGCTACAAGGGGAGCGTATCAACGTAACATGGGGGATTTCTTATAACACCGCGATCCGCCAAACCCTGACGTGATCTCAATCGCTGTTCAGTGAGGGAAACAAGAAAACCCGAGCAGATATCCCACAACCGCCGCTGTCTTATATTGCAAACGTTTAGAGGTCCTACCGTATCGCAAGGCTCCCCATCGGATCTAATTTATGGTATCGATAATTTTCGATATCCAGAAAATGGTATCGACAATATCGGGACAATCGATAGAATAATCGATCGTGCGTGCATTTATACACAATGTGTGATGTGTTGAATATGGAACATCAAAAATTGCTGGATTTGGAACAGTGACACCTAAATCTGTCACCTGCCTCATCCTAAAGTAGTCTGGGTGACCGTCACTCGTAGGCCGAAATCTAATACCTGAACTTAAAGTCTGGTATATGTTTATCTCTTTTAATTTATCAATTCGACCGTTCTGATATCGAAACCCTAACCTAGGGTATGACGCCATATATATATATATATATATCGGCCCTGTATATCTCGCAGGTTTGGTTCGCACCGTCGCTTTTACACTGCTTTTACTATGAGTGGCTAAACGCCGACGCTTGGGATGGAGTGAACGGTCGCTAGGGGAGCACGCGCGGTTGAGTGGTATGGCCTAGGCAGCTTGGTTGATTGAGCGACTTCACGGACAGTGCACTTGGACGTTTTGCGCATTGATTTTACGTTGGCTGGATTTGCCGTTTCTTGGTCGATATCAACACGAGTTGCGGTACCTAGGGATCCATTAGACGACACGAGTTCAGGGCACATATCTTCCTAGAATGACTCTCGGCCCGGAATCAAGAAAAACACGTGTTTTTGCTAATTTTCAAATGTTTTCCATACTTAAGGATGAAAAATGGACCGGCCCGCTTTCGGCCCGGAGATCTTTTTGGGCGCTGCTCTCGGCCCCGGGCCGGCCAATCCCCATAAGATATGTGCCCTGCACGACTTCATTGACTTCTTCGTCCTCGTCCGCAAGTTTACGCTCTCGACGACCACCACCTCTTGGCCGCCACCACCGCGACCGCTTCCCGCTCACACCCGCTTGCTCCGCCCCTGTAGGCATTTCATCATGGTAGCCACCAGATCGACATCAAGCGCTCCTCTGAGGAGGAGGAACCTAGCAACCATTTTCGGCCAAGCTGCTGCCCGACATGCAGCCACTCCCGGGACTCCGACGGCTACTGTCAATCCGGCAGCGGAGACCTACATGACCTCCATTTGTAGCGGCTGTGCTGGCACTCTGATCCGCACCCGCCATGACGAGAAAGCCGCCAAGTTCGTCGCCAAGAAGTGCTTCGGTTTGAAGGACGAACGCTTCCATGGGGACGAGAAGAACGTGCACGTCATTTTACCCGCATGGTAGCTGAACTTCGCGAGGCGTTCGTGGCCGAGGACGAGCAGCTGAGCGACCTTTTTGTGCTCGACGACGCCAACATCACGGTGAGAGCGGAGAGCAACCAGCTCCTCTTCTCCACCCTAGAGCTTCTCGTGCATCCTTCCAGTCCAGCTTCGGACTGGTTGGCTCAGGACCTGTGAACCACTTTGGTGAGGCCACCTCTCGAAAGTGGTGCACGAAAGTGGAAAACCACTTCTGTGAATCACCAAACCAGGTTTCGTGATTCACCAAAGGGTGCGGATCTTCACCAAAGTGATCTCGGTCGATGCGAATACTAAAGTCGCGGATCGATGGAAAGATCTCGACGAGGCGCATCTTTTTGTCCAGAAATCGAGTATTCGCATCGACCGAGTACACTTTGGTGAGCCAAAAACCCTTAATTCCACTTTCGTGAGTACCTTTCGTAGGGGGGGCATCCCTTAGGGCTTCTAGGGTCGAAGGGGGTAGAGAACCGATTTTCACTCTCAAGAGTGCTTCGAGCCGCAAGATTCACAGTTTAGAGTTTTCAATCTGGCGGTGAAAGCAGAATTTTGCCTGGGGTATAAATCTTATAATTCAACGTTACGATTTTGAAGATCTCTGGGAAGATAGCTTCCAGGTCATTATAGCACCTGGACATTATGACCAATAACCAAATGCCCTGTGGGAATCCTTTTTTTCAGCCAATAATCTGGCCGCGATGTAGCGAATATCCAAAAGGGTTACATTCACTAAAATGCGAAAATGCGAAAATGTGCACCAATGTTCGTGCTGCGATGGCTTTGACCTGGCAGGCGAATTCGGAGATCGTGATTATAACTTTAAAACATACGAAGTGGGGGGGGGTGTCGCGATGACAACGAGCATCGCATGACTGCGTCGGTTGACCATGATAATGATTAGGTTAAACACGGCCAGTGTCGGCTTTTACAGAATCGTGTCCGTTTTTTGCAAAATCTGTCCGTTTTTGCAGTTCTTAACAGTGTCAACAACAAATATACACTCCGTCCAAAGACAAATTCGAGCATAACACAAAGCATTTCACACGCACACGCATTCACGCATACACGGTGCAATAATATCATCGATATGTGCATAATTCAAATTATGTACTTCTATGATATGAGATACGTGTCTTTGTATGTTCCATGTTACATGCGTTCCTACCGAGAGACCTTGTATCGCCAGCATCTATGAAGCATCATTCCTCAAAGCAACCTCAAGAGCATCTCCACCATCACTAGGAGCGCTTTCTAGTGCTTCCTGCTTGCGTTCGGCGTAAGCTTTTTTCATTGCTGGCTTAGCACTTAGTTGCACACCAGTCTTTGCGAAGAGATCTTGGCCTTTGCGCTTCTCTTTCACACACACAATCCAGCGCATGCCTTGAACACCCTCGAGCTCGTAAATGAGCTTGTCTTCTTGCTTTTTCGCCCACCACATTCGTCGAAGTGGATAGGCACGGTCAGCAAGCCACATGTCTGGCACCAAAAACGCGCAGAAATCCTTGCAGTGTTCTGCGAAGTACATGATAGCCGCGTCACTCATTCCACTTGTAGGCGGTGCACAAATGACGTTTTGACCCAACACTTTCCAGTTGTCGTGCACACGAAAGATGTTCATAGGGACCCAGCCCTTCACATTTTTTGCTTTCGACTTAGTGTCACTATCCACTGAAATAAACTTGAATTCGGCCTTTCCGAAACGACTTTCTAAAACTGGTTTCAAGTTTAGATTTATCTCGGAACCCGCGGCAAACAAGTCGACAAATGTTCGGCTTTTGATCTTCTTTTCGTGCATAAAGTTCGTCGGATTAAAGCTGTCTACGAGTAAAGCCACTTGTTCTTTTGCAACAACAGTGCGCTTTACTCGTACCTCTTTATCCGCGTGAACATCATCAAATATTTTCCGTGTCCATTCTTTGTTTATTGGCTTGATGGCGGGGAGGTATTCAACTTCCACGCACTCATGAAAGGCGGATGGGCTATTCATGAAACTCGCTTCATGAGAATCACGAGTCCGTCGTTGGGATCGCTGTGACGTTTGCAAAGCCATCATCTCAGCGTCATTCAAGTTTTCGTGCTTAAACTTGCGCTTAGGCATATCGTGCGTATCGCGGTTGGAAAGTTGCAAGTTGAAAAAACACACACCACTGTTAAGAACTGCAAAAACGGACAGGAATTGCAAAAACGGACACGATTCTGTAAAAGCCGACACTGGCCGTGTTTAACCTAATCAATATGCCATGACACCATTCGGGTGTCATCGTCATCGTCATAGATTATGGGGTGAGGAGCGATTTTGGCCGTAGCAAATGTTTTGATCGGACTGCCACAATGTGCCACGTATTCATCCGCGTTGAATATCGGGAAACGGCAGATCCCAAATCTAAATTATATGCAATTATGTCATAAATAATTCAGAATACCCGGCGCGTTACGGGTTACAGCAGTGTGAATTGTATGAACCACTTTCGTGCACCACTTTCGAGAGGTGGCCTCACCAAAGTGGTTCACAGGTCCTGAGGGAAAGCTCCGCACAGACGTTTCCCGCTGATGGGAAACGGCTTTTGCTCGAATTCGCGCGTAAGCTGCTTCATGCCGACGCGCCCTTTCAGGGGACGTCGGACTTGCTGGCGGTTACACTGGGCTACGGCATGGACCCCAACGAGGCCATCATGGACTTCAATCCCGCGCTCGCCGCCGCGAAACGCAAGAACGCCCTGGAGCCTGGACGAGGACGCCGTCAACGGCCAGTTCATCCAGGCCATGGACCACGACTACTATCGGCATGTGGTGTCGCGGCTTCTGCTGCACGACCAGCGGGCAACGGAGTCCCTTTTGACAATGCAGCAATGGGCACGCGAGTGTCATGGGGCTCACGTGCGAGCTGGCGCGGCTGTGCCGAAGTCGGCTGCGGTTAACGGCCATATCACAAAAATGAGACGCGGGTGCAAATGAGAAAAAAGTGAGAAAGCATTAAATTGTATGCCAAATTGGTATTTGGGGTTCTGAATAACAAATATGAGGGTTGATTTGAATAGTCCTTGAAGGAATTTCGAAAAATCTGGTTTTTGACTCTTCAAAGTAGCCACGCGAGTCACGCGTGCGGCAAGAAAACGGGAAAGGTGGAGGTATCGTGGTAGGTGTGGAAAATTATGATATTGCCTTATGTTTGTGATCGAAATGTTAGACTTTTGCACTATTAGAATATGTAATATGTTGACATTTCCAAAAATGCAACTATTTGCTTACATGGGAGAGATCCCGCAGATTTATGGCCCATTTTAGGGTGTTTGGAGGGTCACGTAGTAAAATACTTCGCATCGGGCGAAAGTGAGCAGCTAAGGACATATTTTCAAAAGCGATTATGCTGCAAAAGTTGTTCAGGACTGAAAACAACCAGTGGTGATGCTCCCCCAGGCTTCATGTGACCCAACATGGGCCGCGTACAACGGGTCGGGTTGCCCTGAAAAGGCTATTCCAGGACGAATCTCGGCAGCTATCAAGACCGGTAAACAGTATTATTTCGCGAAAAAAATAAACATGTGTTAGAAGAAAAATATCCCGCGGCAGGTGTTCCTACAGGTGTGCTGCATGGATATATCGGGGCGTCCAAGGTTCAGGGTTCATTGGTATATCTTGAAGGAGTCGTAACCGGAGGTCATTTGCACACACCTGCGTTCGTGACATAGAACCACAACCCGCACCTCAGACTACCTACACCAGTATGGCCAATATTGGAATATTGCAGTATTGGATGTGGCCTTGCGATACTTTCACGTTTCACGACTGCCAGTCACAACAAGCCCAGTGGGTGCCTAAAGATCCTGCAATTCTCCGCTTGTGGCTGCAAGCGCGGGGACAAACCGAAGAAGACTGGGAGGACTTCGGGCGCAATGCAATAAATGTCAACTCATGGAACTACTGGAGAGTTTGGCCGATGTACGTCCACGGCCGTAGATCCAGCGAAAGGTGTGGTGTGAGACATCTCGTGTACTGGTACGAGGGCGGGTGGATCTACCACCGATACTCAGGTTGGGAGTGGCAGGCCTGGCGGCTTAATAGAAACCGCTACAGCGAAACGACGCACGGCGCCCTCATGATATCATAGAGCTCGAAAGCGGTCTGCTGCAGGACGATGAAGGGAGATGCGTAGTTTGCGGACGTATGTTCAGAATCTGCACCCTGGCGCGCAAAATTGATGCTAACGCATGCAATGAGAAGACGTATGATTGGAGCCACTGAACCTAGCTAACACTTATGCCACGTGATCGTACATAAAACTTAAACAAACAAGTATGTAAAACAATATTTTCCACGTCGTGTGGCCTTTGTAATCTTGTGTGCGCGCCACGAGGAATGAATGAGGCGGTATTGCTTACCTTCACCGCTCCGACGCGTCGGAGGCCAAGTTTTCCCTGGCCACCCTCAGAAGTTCTGCCTTTTCAGGTCCTCCTGGAACTCCGCCGACAGCAGGTTTGCCAGGAGGTTCGTCCCAGCAAGTCAGGATCTCACTCGCATCGAAGTCGTACCAACCTGTCACTTTCGAACAGGCTCTCCGGAAGGCGTTCTCCGCGAACAAGCTGATCAAGTCTTTGAAGGTTTTGCTTTTTCTCCTCGTTGCCTGCATAATCAAAGGCGCAGACGGAAGCCAAAACCCCCACTTCACTTTGTTCGTGTCCAGATTCACCTCCAAGACCTCCACGAAATGCATAGGCATGGACATAGGCATGGACCCAGGCATGCGGATAATAAAGCTGCAGCGGTCGTTGCCCGCGGCCACGGTAACTGCGAAGCGTTTGCCCGTACTCTTCGCCAACATGTCGATGGTATAGTCCGTAGGAAGGTTACGGAAGGCCAACGGTATGTCGTCGTCCGGGTCGTCCGGGTCGTCCTCGTCGTCCTCGTCCATCGAGACACCTGCAAACTGTCCCGTCGCCGCCTCCCGGAGGTGCGCGTTCTCCACCTGCTCCGCAATCTGGTTTGCATCCTCGAAAAAACAATCGTCGTCATGAGCGAAGCTGTATGTCCGTAATAAGGGCGCCTGTCGGACCGATCACAGAGGCCGCTCGGAATAGCACTCGTGCCTTGTCACGACCGCGCGGTTATCGAGACTTCCCGGGTGGAGACTTGCTCTCTGGGGACGCCTTTGCCAAAGTCGAACTGCGTGCACGCTTGTCGCATGGAGCTCGTGCTTGATCTCCCTGTGGCGCTGCAGGAGCATGACATCCTCAGCCACCTGCGCGTGGCCATCGTGCTGTCGGTGCCTGTGCTCGAGTGGGCATAGCCCCGTTGGTTTGCGGGCCTCGCGCAGCAGCTGGTTCTCGTCTCGCCTGTGTAGTGGTTGTAGTTACAGCCCCGAGTGTTGGCGCCACCCGCGCAGCTCCGCCGGCTTCAGAAGTTCTTGCAGGCTGCGCCTGCTCCGTACGCCCGGGGCAGTAGCCATGGGGGTCGGAACAATCGATGTCCGCACCGCCGGACTGTTCCGAACTGCATCCAGCAGCCTCCGCGAGGCATCAATCTCGCTGTCCCTCCCAAGGGACTTCTTTGCTCGTGTAACCCATCTCTTGGAAAACCCGAGTGCAGGTCAAGGTATGGCTTACGCGAGGTCGACTTTACACAAAACTTCGGAAAATATTTTTATTCGATAAACATGTCGCTTAAACCAATCTAAACATATTGCGCGCTCTGGGTATACAATTGACCCAGGCATTGAAAAGTTATGGCCGATACCGCTCGGTTACCTCCCATACTTAACCATACTTAAGAGCACACTTCAATCGCATTTATCTCACGATCTAGAAAATCGGAAGTTTTGTGTAAAGTCGACCTCGCGTAAGCCATACCTTGAGGTGGTACGCATGCGCGCGGTCGGGTGTTGTTGCGGGAAAAATAGGAACGGGCGGCAGCGGAATGAGCGGAGAGACCATGCAAGCAAGGGGCACTCGAGGATGTCGCTAAAGTCGAAGGTGTTGCGAACACCAGCCCACCGGATACCGTAACCAGCGGGATCAAGGCTAGTATAAAACTGAAGATGAACATTGCCTCGACGAATCCAGAACGAGGCGCTGTCCCCATAGCTGTTGTCCCCAGTCGCTCACCGCATGGCTCAAACCATACTTCCTAGATGCACCCAAACGGGTGCGCTTACGCGCACCACCTCTCCAAGCGGCCGTTTAGCAAATCATGACCAAAATAGCAAGTGGTAAATAGCGTGGAATGGGTCCACGACCCACTGGAATATCCCGGTTCTCGGGTACCAGACAGTCACGGAACCAGTATAGATAAACGCTCATAAGATGATAAACCCTAAGCTAGATATACCCGGAACAGTCTCGGAGTCGGAACGGTCACGGAGTTAGCTACCTGTGACACTCGGTGTGTCACAACACGAACCTAAGATCAGTCAGCAGTCCAGTGTTGGTCTAAAACTCTGTCATAAGGGCCTGCACTGGGACTCCCAGTCAGGGCTGCCTATACAGATTTCAGCATTTTTATCTTGGATGCGTTTGGAAAGCTCAAATCGTATGAAGGAGGCCTATATCGGGTGCCATACTATGTTGCAAGAGAGAGGGCCGCATGAGGCGGAAATGGCGGATGTCGCAATTTGCCCATACTTAAGACCCTTGATCATGCCTATGTTATGGGATTTTTCTAGGACGGATCAAGGTCCCACCACAGATGCAGCCACGCTCCACCTCCACGTCCACTGCTGCTTCTACGCCGGCATGACTTTTTTTAGCGCTCAGCGTAGTTTTACCATGCCGCGGTTTCCTAGGTCGATCTGACCTGGATGAGCCTTTCGGGGCGCGCTATGAGGATGATTCGAGCTACCTCTGTCTCATAGTTGCCTGCTTGCATAAGTACGACAAAAAACAAAATTGGCGTGTCGTTTTCGACTATACTATACGCCACTCGTTTTTCCGATTGGAGGTTCCCGTCTGTATCTACAGTCTGAGAGACGGGTTTGGGAAAATTAAAAAAAACATTTCTTCAGTCTCGTCTTGTGGGTCATCTGAGTGGATTATCAACTGCAAGGTGTCTGCGGGACGGTCGGTTTCAGTCGTTCGAATAATGCTCCACCTAGAAGCGAGATAGTCTTGGCAGACGTAATTCTGCCTCAGTTGTTGAAATGTATCTGCAGTCGCCATACTGAAATGAGAGAAATTGGCTGTCAACTGTGAAAGACTGAATAACGTTCACAGCAAGCGAGCTTTTCGAAAAGCTAGAATGCATCAATAAAGGAGAATCAGTGGCTCGATTACATTACGAGCACACGCTCCATATATTTTGTACGTGACTATGAGGGGAAACGAAACTATAAATTGAAAGATCTGCAAATATATGTCGATGCCTATGACAAAAACACCAATACAGTGTACGAGTTTCTCGGTAGTTGGTTTCACGCAGACCTTAGAAAATACCATAAAGATGACATTCAGTATCAACAAGGTCGAAAATCAGGGATGACTTTTGGGGAAGTCAATCGCCAAACTACGAAACGCTTGGAGAAAATTAAATCGGCGGGTTACAACCTCGAGTATATTTGGGAGACGGAATGGGACGACAAAGTCGATCAACTGAAATCGTGTGAATTTGACAAAGAGTTTTTGGCGCGTCAGAAAGTGGCGTCTGCGATTGTTGATAGAGAGGCGTATCACGGCGGGAGAGTAGATCTAGGCAGGTTGTACTACGAGGTAAAAGATGATGAGCGATTGCGATATCTAGATTACAATTCAATGTATCCTTCGGTTATGAAGACGAAGAAATTCCCAAAAGGTCATCCAGAAGTAATACGCGACCTTAAAAGTTGCAACATTCACGGTTACTTTGGGTTAGTCAAATGCAAAGTTATACCATCTAAGCACCTAAAGTTCGGCGTGCTTCCATACGTTGATGCCACCACAGGCAAGTTAACGTTTCCATTATATGAGATGGTAGGTACTTGGACAACGGTAGAGCTAAACAAAGCCGTTGAAAAGGGTTATACGATTATAGATATATACGAGGTAAAGCATTGGAAAGAAACTACTATCGACCTATTTGCAAGTTACATCGATATGTTTCTTAAGTTAAAGACCGAGGCGTCAGGACCTCCGGACAAAGAGGTAGACGAGTTTGTCAAGGAATTTGAATTTCACGAGGGTGTCAAGCTCGATAAGACGAACATCAAATATAACCCAGGATTGCGACAGGTTTCCAAAGATATGCAAAACATTTTATATGGCAAATTAGGGGAGCGTCAAAATAAAGCTAAGAGCAAAATAATTCAAAATCCAGGAGAGTTTTACAACACCATAAGCAATAAGTGATATCACTGCAAGTACGAATTTGTTGGAGGAGAGAACGGTGAGATGGTGCTTATTATGAATTTTAGCGAGAATTCTGAGGTATTTGCCGACACCAGATTTGCGACAAATGAAGTTCTTGCATCCTTTATCACAAGTTACGGTAGAATCAAATTGTATGAACTAATGGAGATTGCAGGATTTTCGAATGTGTTATATTTTGACTGCGACTCGATCATATATCGTGAAACCTCTGAAAACTATCACATATATAATGGAAATGCCTATCGTCAACCTTGGTTAGGTATGCTGAAGTGTGAATTACAAGATCTTGAAAATGATCACGGGAAGTGTGTTGAATTCTTTCGACAGGTCCTAAAAGCTACAGTTTAAAGTTTGCTGACGGTTATGCTATGACTAAGATTAAAGGCTTCTCATTAAGTGTTGATAATTTACAACACGTTAATCACGACGTAATGAAAGATATGATAATTGGTCGTAAACACGAAAAGTCAGTCACATTAACCAATATGGTCATTAGGCATCCTATCAACAGAAATAGTGGGCTAATGAATGTTAAACCGTTAGGTATGGAGACACGATCTGAAACCAAGACGTTTAACTTCAAATACGACAAGGGTAATGTGAATTGGGACACTTGGGAGGTCGTGGCTTTTGATAATGTCCCAAACTGAAATATGTATATATAGAAAATATAAATTTTCAATGTTCAAAATGGGACACTTGTCCCAAACTGAAATATAATATTCTATATATAAAGATCTGAAAATGGGACACTTTGATAATCACCACAAAAGTTTGTCGGCATTGATTTGGTGCGGCATTGTATACTATATGTAAGACTATTATATAGACTAAATGACAAGTAAACCAATATCTGAAAGTAGATTGCAAGAGCTATATTTGGATCCTAAATTTGGTTTAAGCAGTGCCGCTGCATTCACGAAGAAGCTTAAGACACGAGGTTATAAAGTGACAGAATCTCAGGTTAAGACCGCAATTTCGAAAACGGAAGCCTCGCAAGTACTTTCACAGCCTAAACGTGTAAAGCGGAAAGATTACTATCCAATATATGGGCCAGTAGATAAAGTATCAATACAAACTGATCTTGCCTTTTTGCCCAGGGAAAAATCGGTGAACAAAGGATATGCTGTGATTTTAACAGCTGTGAATATTAACACCAATAAAGCATATGCAATTGCACTAAAAAGCAAGACAGTCAGAGATAAAGCCGACAAACGGAAGGAAGACGTAGAAGGTATCGTGCCCGCAATGAGAAGATTGATTAAGGAAACCGGAATGGATACATTGACAACCGATTTAGACTCTGAATTTACAAACAAGCAGGTACAAGCTTTGTTGCAAGAGAAAGGTGTAAAGCATTACACGTCTCAAGCCGAGGACCATTCACGACAAGGAAAAAATGAGCGGTTTAACAGAACGTTAAAAGGCAAACTTGAACGAGTATTTGCATCCACAGGTAAATCCAATTGGGTAGATTATATTGATACTATTGTTGATAATTATAATGAGACCGGCAACCAAGGGAATGTCAACGATACACCACCAGATAGTATGAATAAGAACCGAGTGATAAGGACGGTTTTGTTAAAGCGCAACGAGACTGCAAAACTATTGCAAAAAACTTGACATCAAGCCAGGTGATAACGTACGATTACGTGTAACAAAAACAATATTTGATATCGACCCCCCCCGGCATATGTTGTTAGGTAGTTATAACATAATGTTACTGACATGACCCTACGCCTTAAAGTTGCGAAAGGGGTACATCAAGGTACAAGCCACGCGAAATTTTACCCAATTTGGCCCACGGACGGCCCCGGAATCGGCATTTACGTAAACGCGTTATTTTCAGGAATTTCCTGAATTTCGGGGCGTGACTACTGTATTCGAATGACTCGGAGGTAGTATATATATATGTGTGTGTGTCTAGTCTGCTGCACACTTGTTCTCGTTCTTCGCCTGAGCGGAAGGATACCACTGTCACGGTTCTATACGAACAATATATGTGACGCTGTTGTTATTGAACGGTAACAACGAAACGCAATAGTTTGGTGGGATATGAGTGCAGCAGTCTATCTGTAGACCAGAAGTGCTTGCTTGAGCCCAATGCTCCTCATATATTCTAATGCTCTCACACATCTCATGCGTTACCACCATCGGGTTGTGAACCCGAGAGCACTAGGTGAACTTCCCGCATCGGCTGGTCGATATAGCCATTGATGCTCGCATGCTGTTCAGTGCATGCTTGAAGCGAAGACGCGTCTTATCAGGACACTTCGGTTCTTCAAGACTTGTCTTGCTTCGCCATCTCGATGCCATATACTTGGCCTCTCGATGACAGATGTCACTCACCTTAGGTGGATGACAGACATTATGACTGTACATGTCATAGTCGACCGTACTGACAATACTTGACGACTGTATGTCATTATGACATATGACATATGACATATGACATGACATGACATGACATGACATGACAGGTGTGACAGGTATGGCGTGTATGACACATATGTCATCGGGCATATCCCTGACAACACGTGTGGGGAATGCTTGGCGGACTCGGAGAGGACGTGCCATAGGTCCGCTACCCGGTCCTTGTCGGAGTAGTCAAGCCGCAGCTTTTAATGTCGCTCACAAAGTCGTCGAACCAGAGCCAGTTGAGGGGCGGGGTCCTTGGTCTCGTCGATTCTCGTAGCCCTCATCTTAGTCCAGAAACGCATGTCATCGGCGTCGGGGATGCCCTCAACCTCGTAGCGAAGGCGCTGAAGAGCGTAACGCCCATCAGCGGGATGAAGACGAGCGCGGCACTCGTGATAAAGATAGAGCGCATTACCACGAAGAGCATGGGGTAGAATGCAGAAAAGAAGCTCGTTGATGGTGACGTGGTAGAACTCGTGATCGTGGCCTAGGTCCAGAAGCTTGGAGGCTTCGGAATAAGAGACGGGGAATAAGACGTGGGTGAGACCAGATAGGAACGTGGTGAAGTCTGTGTCGGCGTCGTCGTTGTCAAAGGTGTAGCCGCCAACGTTGGGCTTGAACCCAACAGAACGAAGAAAATTAACCAAGTCGCTACCATACTGAAACGCGTAGGCGAGCTGGTCGATGTACTCCTCTTCACGCCCTTCCTCCACAGGCGTGGTAACCAAGACGTCAGTGTCGTTGAAGAAGTCAAAAGCCGACGGTGCTTTCGTTGATGATGTCGGTTTGGAGCGCACACTATTCTGACTCACTACGTAAAGTAGGACATTTTATTTGCGTTCTGCCAAATGGCGCGTCGATGATAACCGACGATTAAAAACTTTCCAATGGTGGAGATTTTACAGATTTAATTCAAGTTTCTTCGCTGTGTACACAGTGCAGTTCGCAGACGACGACTGCCACGTCACGAAACGGGGCGGAATTGCTCTGAAGAACGGAGGAAATATCGCAGCGGTAAAATATTGCAGTCGAGGGGAGTGCCGTTTGTTACTTATTAAGTATGGAAATCTAGGTTATCGGCTGCCCGCCCCAACTTTGTTGCGCTACTGCAGGCACACCCCCTTGTGATTTTAATCACATTACATGAAGTGCAATTGTTTTCAACGTTCGTAACGAATATACATGTACTCATAAGGCGAATACCTTTCTTTTGAGCTCTTGATCGACCCCATCCGCAACCGCATCAGCTTCGTTTGCAGTCGCGACTGCAAGCTAAGTCGATGCGGTTCAAGATAGGGTCGACTAATTCGTTGCAGCTGAGGGGTTTTCGTGCGGTTTAGCGCAAGAAACTTACGGGATATATTCGTATCAATATTATGAATATATCCCGTAAGTTTCAGGGCATGCCGTCGAGTACGCTCGAAACGGTCACATCTTGACAAGAGGATAAATCTAAACCCAAAACGCCTCTTGTCAAGATGCGACTGTTTGAAGCATACTTGACGGCAGGCCCTGCAACTTCCAGGATATATTCATGATATTGTTATGAATATATCTACCAGGTTTCGTGAGTTGGGGTGCACGACAACTCCAACTCTGCAAGGCATACTCCGGCGATATAATCGACATGGCAACAAGGGGCCACCTCTAGAGCTCGTCTCGCTGGGTTCGAACACCAAGTACTACGGTGGGGGATGGTCTTGGGGGGCCTGGCAGGGTGTTCTCCGAGAATGCCGCTGCCCAGGAGTACGTGCGCCTGGGGGAGATGAGGAAGATGCTCAAGTCAGTCAACACCAGGCAGCAGGGCTGCGATGCGCTCGATGCAGATGCAGTGCGTAGGCCACCACCGCCCAACAACATGGTCAACACGAGGCTCACGAAGCGAGCCCCTACGCAGCCACCCGCTCCTGCCGCAGGCGCAGGACCATCTCAGGCTGCCGCAGGACCATCTCAGGCTGTCGCAGGACCATCTCGGGCCAGGTCCATCAGCCGCTCGCCACCGCGCTTGTCACACATCGCACATCGCCCCACGCCGTCGCCAGCATCCAGCGACATTGGGCTCGAGGACTTGATGTCACCTCGATTCGTTTGCGCCACCGCGGCTTGGCCGTCAGATCCTGCTGATAGCCCTTCTCGAGGGAGGTCGCCCCCTGCATCGCCCGCGATGACCAACGTTGGCTCATGGGCGGACTCGATCCGTGTCCCACGTGATTCCCGATCACTTTCCCCGGGAGGCCCGCCTCCTACGCCTCCGAGTCCACCACGGGCGAATCATCTGTCTCAGTCTCCTGCGAGGGCGCCTCCATCTCCAGCGGGGTCAGATTGGGATGCCGTACGAATGGCCACCACATCCGACAGTTCAGTGTGCAGATTTCTGTCCGTGGAGGAGGTGAGAGCCTTGAAGGATCGCCGCAACCTTACCGTATTTATGGTGAAGTTTGGCGTGACATTCGTTGACCGTTGCAGGGGCCAACGAGTCGTGTATGAGCTTGGCGTGTGCAACCGGGAGCGAGGTCTCAGGCTGCGGAAGTATCCGGGTATCACCAGCAGGGTCGCCAAGAAGCATGACAAAACCATCGCGTGCGGAGACCGGGGCTGGCGCCTCCCTCTTGGGGGACAGACAACGTCTTCCAACCTGCTGGAGGCTATCATGTCGGCCTACGCTGATCTGTCGCACCGTAGCTCAGGGCACAGGCGCGCAGGGGGTCATGCGAGGAACATTGAGTATTCGCTGTGCGCCTACGTGGAGCTTGGGTCAGCACACGTGCTGCGCTGCATGTCGCACCCGAATGCCACACCAGTGTACTACGTCTTCATGGAGGACCAGCTATGTCGTACTTGGCACGCTGAGTTCACAAACGAGTACTTCATGCGAGACGACCGGAAGTTCACATGCTTGCAGTGGGGGACCAGGGAGGTGGCCGCGCCATGGTTGCTGCCAGCCCTGGGGGCCTTGGAGGCGCGTCGTCTTCCGCCGCCGCCGCCCGCCCATCAGGCTCGAGTGGCCGAAAGGTCCGAACACGTGGATACGGCCTGGCGAAGGAATGTGTACGAGGTTCGCGACCCCCCTGCGCGTCATCAGTGCCGGCCTGCTGTCCGAACGTCTGAGCATCAACCGGCCGCGGGCGGTGCTGCGCGCTCGTCTGCTCCTTCCGTCGACCGCCATGGGACTGTTACCCATGTCGTCCATGCGTCAAGGGCGTCCAGGATGCCGGCCGATCATGACTCACGACGTCTTCCTTCTCCGGCTGTTTCGATATGCAGCGAGGTGACGGAGGCATTTGAGCGCCACACAGACGAACAGCGTGAGGCGCAGAGACAGCACGCGCATTTTCATCAGGGCTCCCCGGGCACAGCGGGCGGGTGGCCCTGATGCACAACCAACGCTGTGGCCGTGGGCTGCCTGCACAGGCAGTCCGCTTGATGCCAGGTGTCCTGCGAGCGTGTATCTCGTTTGCGGGCAGTGCAGTGGTTTGGTGGTGGCTGGGGCGCGGTCCCGTTCCCATGGCCGCCGTTTGGGCGATGTGGGAGGCGATGGCATGGCACTTGTCATGGTGCCCTTTTCAAGTTTGGTGGAGGCGCTGTGTGGCCTCGTTTTTGGACCAGCTGCCAGTATGGTGGTCGTCTGCTCGACGTTACCCCCGTCGTGCATGTTACGACATTTGGGTCTTATGGGCTCTCGCCTGCGTTTGGTACGTTGGACTGCTCATCGTGCGCGCCACAGGCATCTATGCTGGCGTGCACCGTGTTCGTACAGAGGGTTAGATGGTGGTGCCTCTTCGGGGGGTGGTCGTTTCCTTGGCGTGCTGGTCGCAGTGTGCAGCCGCCCTCCTCCTCGTGGTCCTCGCCTGGCTTTGGGTTTGTACCAGCATTTACGCTGAGGACGTGGCGTGCCACGCCTCCTGTATCGTGCACGATCCTCTGGGTGCAGGTCACATTCGACGTGACCGTGGATGGACTGTTCCGTCCCTGCGTTGGTCCCAAGTTTTCTTGTTGGGCCGCGTATGCTTGCCCACTTTGCCAGCCAGGTTGGACAAGCCTCGCTTTGCGGCGCGCTGGGCGCAGCTTCGGCGCAATCTCCGACTTCATCGCGTCGCGCAGGCCACCTACATGGCGCTTGTCCTCGCAGTCGTGGTCTCCACCGCCGCTGGTGGGAGTACTCGCTTGGCGCACGGGGGGTGGAGAGTGATGGCGTGCTTCTTCGCTTCGAACTCGCCGGCAGCCGCAGTGCATTTCAACAGAATTTTACGATTTTTTCTGCTTTTGTGCGGAATCTTGTGGGTCGCTGGCAAGCTGACTGAGAGTGTGCCTACGTACGATGTCATGTCACCCACGCGCAGTGCCTGGGGTGCGTCCCCCTGCACTTCTTGGGAGGCTCAGCAGTCCTCAAGGCAATGGGAGCCGGGCTGGGAAGCCAACGTCGCGGAGCAGGATGAGGTCCTGCCGTACACCGTGCTGGACGAGCTCCAACCTCTAGGTGACACGACAGTGACCAAGGACGAGGCAGCGTGGCTCGACACTGAGCTCAATGCCACGTTTGGAGGACATCCTGACTTCAAGGAGGAGCACTGGGAGGAAATGCGGAATGTTCTCCGCAGGTGCAAGACCACCTTTGCCAACAGTCCTCACGATCTGACAGGCTACAAGGGCAAGGCGGAGCACAACACGTTCTCCATTCCTTTTGTAGACGAATCCAAGGCCGCCTACCAGAGACCCAGGAAGTACAGTCCGGGCGAGCAGGAAATCATCGATATTCATTGCAAGGAACTTTTGGAGTATGGCTTCATAGAGCCTGCAGCCAAGCATTGCAGGCATGCGAGTAACGTCGTCGTGGCTGGCAAGAAGGATCATGAGACTGGCCTGTGGACCCAGACGAGATTCTGCGTGGACCTCAGGGGTGTCAACCGGCCCTCCCTCAAAGACAATACGCTGCCACATCGACCAGAGGAGCTCTATCAGAAAGTGGCGAAGGTCAAGTTCAAGACCACGCTGGATGCCACCAAAGCCTTCCACCAGATTCCCATGGCCACGGAAGAGGACAGGAGCAAGACGGCGTTTTGGTGGAAGAATCAGCTGTACCAGTACACCTCGATGCCTTTTGGGGCAACTGGAGCCACTTCTGCGTTTGTGAGAATCATGGACTACGAGTTACGTCACTTGCAGCATTGTACGGTGGCATACGTCGACGACGTAGTGGTCTACACGGATTCCACGCCTGAGCAGCATCTGAAGGACGTTGAGGACGTATTGCGCACCTTGGGGGACGCCGGCATCCGATTGCATGCAGGCAAGAGTACCTTTGGTGCAGCCACGGTGGACTTTCTGGGCTACCGCATTGGTCATAACTCCATTGGCGCGCAAGAAGCTAAATGCAAGGCCATCCATGAGCTTCCAAGCCCCCAGGACAAGACTGGGCTCCGCTCGATCTTGGGCATGATGAACTACTACAAGGGCTTGGTGGGTGAGCCAGGGGGGCCGAACTACTCTGAGATGGCCCGCCCTCTCAATGACCTGCTCAAGAAGGAGATCACTGACATTAAGGGAGCCTGGGGGAAGGAGCAAGATCGAGCACTTCAAGACCTGAAGGATGCCCTCTGTTCTGGGAGATGTCTGAGGCCTATCGATTATGACAGACCCCTCATATTGTACACCGATTGGAGCACCTATGGCATTGGTGCAGTGTTGGGCCAGAAGGACGATGATGGGAAGGAGTACATCTGCATGACAATCAGCCGATCCCTGAGTAAGACGGAGAGACAGTACGCCAGCTTCAAAGGGGAGATGCTCGCAGTGGTGTGGGCAGTGCGCACACTGAGGCAGTACTTGCATGGAGTCCACTTCACGTTGGTGACCGACCACTCACCGCTCACCACCCTGATGGAGAAGGCCGATCTCCAAGGGCAACACCTACGCTGGGCAATCAGTTTGCAGGAGTTCGACTTCACAGTGCAGTATCGCCCAGGAGCCAAGAACAGCAACGCTGACGTGCCGTCTCGCTACCCACTGCCGTCTACGACAGATGAGACTGGGGCGAGGCATGAGAGGGAGAAGGTGACTGCGTTTCACGCAGGCGTGGGGGAAGTTCACACGAAGGACTTCTGTGACCACTTGTGCCTTATGTTGGCTGGGGATGCTTCCCCAGGGGAAGAGGCCACGCCAGAGGTGCAGGTTGCCAACTACTGCAGGATGGCTGCCATGGAGCAGCTGGGTACAGGACCAGTGCATCGTCTGTTCGATTTGCACTACCACGAGGAATTAGAATGCAATCATGGGGACATGTTCGACACCGACTAGCCCGAGCTGGTGACCGACTCTGGGAGGCTAGCCAGAGCAGCTTGGAAGGCGCTGAGCCTGGTGAGGCCTACGCGAGGCACGCATGGCGAGGGAAGCCCCGCTGTGTACAGCAATGAGTACTTTGAAGGCGAGCGCATCTTAAAGCCTGAGAAGGTGGACACCAGGGTGCTGGGCAGGCAGTTCTTCTCGCAAGCTCGGGAGGAAGGGGTGGTGTGTTATGAGCCATGTGGAGGCCTCTGTGCTGGCCTAGAGATGTTGCTCCGCAGTGGGATGAAGGTGGATCGCTACCTGTATCAGGACATATCCCCGAGCAGTCGGACAGTTGCCAGGGCCAGGTGCACGGCGTTGCTAAGACGATATCCTGACCTCATTTCGCCCCGTGCAATAGAGTTTGGGGCCCTACCCCAAGATCTGCACGACACCACCAGTGCCGACTTCATACGGGCAGGAGCTCTTCAAGGACGCCGGTGGGTCATGGTATGTGGGTTCCCATGCCAGGATCTCTCTCCTGCTGGAA
Source organism: Cymbomonas tetramitiformis (assembly GCA_001247695.2). Taxonomy (NCBI): domain Eukaryota; kingdom Viridiplantae; phylum Chlorophyta; class Pyramimonadophyceae; order Pyramimonadales; family Pyramimonadaceae; genus Cymbomonas; species Cymbomonas tetramitiformis. The sequence goes on along the minus strand of LGRX02027862.1, from coordinate 3,070 downwards.
CACTCACAGGCCTGGATGGCAGGCACAGCAAATTATTTTATGAAGTGGTTAGGCTTCTATCCACACTCCAGCAGCTGCAGCAGCAGAGGCCTCCAGGCTATATCCTGGAGAACGTTTCCCCGTTGTCACACAGACCCGGAACCAAGATCAGGGACGAGGTGTTCCCGTACATTGCCAGCGTCATTGGCCGACCAGCGTCCTTTGATGCAGCACAAGCAGGCGCTTACGCACACCGATTGCGAGCGTATTGGAGCAACTTGTTCCAGAACCACCAGTTTCGCTCCGTTATGAGCAAGGTGGTGAGACCAGAAGGACGAATCGTATCGTCAATCCTATGCAAGGGCTGGCATCCCAGGCCAGTGATAAGGACAGACCGCTCGCCTCACTACGTGGTGAACGTGGTGGGAGAACCGTTGAGGGCACTTCCCACCATCATGGCGACGCAAGGGTCGAGAGCGTTCAGAAGAGCGAGGATGGGCACCGTGGTGCGCAACCAGGACGATGAAGACGCCGAGGAAGAATCTCGAGAAGTGAACCTCGACGAGAAGGCGCGAGCCATGGGCTACAGCGCAAGTGAGCTACGCATGGCCGATGGCCTGAACGACGTAGAATTGGTAAGCATTCTGGGCCTGGCCATGGATCGCAGGGCAATGGAACTGCTGATGGCGGTCGCAGAAGCGAGCAGGAAGGGGCTCCCTCATAGCGAGGAGTCCCCAGAGGCAGAGAATTCCCCAGGACAACCCATCGCTGTAGACAACAACTGGGCAGACCACGCGAGGTCGGACCTTCAGCAGAGGCAAGCTTTGCTGGCGGAATGGGTTGAGAATTCGAATGCATATACTCAGCAGGTGGCGAAGACTATGACTCACCGTGACTGGGAGGAGAAGCTGCAGGTAATGTGCTCGCAAGGGCAGAAAGGTGCAGAAGGAATTGGGGCTCAGCGACAGAAGGCTGGAACCAAGAAGAAGAAGAAGAAGGAGTGGCAGCTCTACACTATGGCGCAGTATCGTCAGAGGCATGAGAACCACTTCGTGAAGGAGGGCGCAACCCCAGCAGCGCGCGTGGATGTGCCTGCTTGGAGTCCGCCTGCCAAAGATTCAGAGATGAGACTCCCCAGGTTGGCGTGCACCACCAGATTCGAGGACTTGATGGCCAGCGTGGCCGAGCAGCAGGTAGACCGTGACAAGCATCGAGATGTACACGACGATGCATGGTGCCTCAGATGGTTGAAGTCCAATGGCAGCGTGAGGTTGCCAGAGGAGGAAGTTCGTCGTGTGAGGAGACGCGCAGCACGACATCGATGGGATGAGGCTACGGACGAGATCTACATGATCACGCTGTCGGGCAAGGAGGTGAGAATACCTAAGCCTGCTGACCGTCTTGCGTTGGTCAAGGAATACCACTCCAGAACTGGACATTGGGGCATAATAAGGCGTACGCAGCATCTTTTGTGGCAGCGCCATTGGTGGGCCGATTTGAAGAAGGACGTGGAGGCTGTGGTCACTCAGTGTGAGACCTGTCAGCGTGTAAAAACTCATTATGCGAGAGAGAGGAGGCATGCTTATCCCCCCTCGAGATCGTGTCGTTCATGTATCGCTGGTCGCTGGATTTGGCATGGCCTTCGAGGAGGCAGACCAAGACTGGCAACAACAGAGTGCTCATCATGACCGAGCACTACACCAGGTTCATAGTCTGTGTACCCATTCCCGACAAGGAGGCAAGGACCATCGCAGCGGCATTTCGCAGTCATGTCCTGGCTGTGTTTGGTGCGCCAGCAGAGTGCTTGGTGGATGGAGGTAAGGAGTTCGAGGGCGAGTTCAAGCAGCTGTGCAGAGACTGCCTGATTGACCGACGAGTCACCTCGCCAGACTCACCAGAAGGCAATGGGCTGACCGAGCGAGTGGTGCGCACTATGAAGTTTTGCTTCAAGAAGCTTGCCTCGGAGAAGGGTCTCGATTATGAGTGGGATGAGCAGCTCTGGCCGCTAGTGCTGAGTTATAATGCAGCACGCCAGGAGTCCACGGGGGTGGCGCCGTTCACCATGTTGTTTGCCCAAGAGGCAGTAGTGCCGCCCGATTTGAAGCAGGCACCCAGCATAAATTTCGGTGCTGAGGTCGAAGATGAGAAGGATGCCAGAGTCAAGGACCTCCTCCGGAGAGCACAGGTGGTGAGGCGACTGATGGTGCACGCTGGTTGCAGCTTGGAGGTCGCACAGCATCGTGATACATTACATTATGAAGGGAGAAGGGGTGGGGGCTATGAGCCTAGGCCACACCAGTTTAAGGTGGGCGATTTCGTCTACATCAGGCAGAAGCCTCGCAGCGGCATGGAAGTCGCGACCAAATCCGCCATTCTGAAGCTGGTCAAGATACAGCGAGATGGTGTGGTGGTGCTTGAGGACGCTACCAAGTTAAGAGAGAAGAGCACCGTGCAGAGCATCGCGCCATGTCACCTACAGGTGAAGGACCAGTATGACTGCAGTACAGCCGTTCCCAGCAAGCACCTAGCATGTGAAGCGTGCAGGAAGACTGATGGGGAAGCAGAGATGTTGTTGTGCGACGCATGCAACAAGGGGTACCACTTGTGGTGTCTGACCCCAGCACTGGACGGAGTACCAGAAGGCGAGTGGCTATGTCCCAGGTGCTCAGGCACGGGGATGCAAGCTGCCAACGCTGAGGTGCAGACCCGGGAAGACGAGAGCTCTGGTGTCCTGGAGGACAGACTGGGCATGAAGGAGCAGCAATTGAACGAGAAGCTGTCTGCAGAAATGCGCCTGCTGCCAGCAGACGTGGGTCCCCGTCGTGTGGTGAAGGGAGACAAATTTCAGCCATGGCATGCCATCTCATCAAGGGAGATGCTATTGAAAGAGAAGGACATGTTCTTGGGCATGCCAGATCAGATTGATTGGGGAAGACAGGACAAGCTCTCTGAGGCCGTGCAGATCTTCATGCCAGGGCACTGGAATGAGGGGCATCGCACGGTGTTGAGCAAGAAATATCGGGAACAGAAGGCAATGGCAAGGCAGCTGAGGGATGCACCTCTTGTGCCTGCGTTGGCTGAAGAAGAAGTT
>LGRX02027861.1:0-12272 GCA_001247695.2 Cymbomonas tetramitiformis | reverse complement strand
AGATGGCACTTTTGAGGTTATCAAATGCCTGCGGCTGCTCAGTTTCCCAGACAAACTCTGCATTATCTTTAAGGAGACGATTGAGAGGTTCGGCAACTTTGGAGAACTTTGGTATGAATCTCCTAAATTGACCAACCATGCCCAAGAATGACCGAAGGGATGACTTGCCATCTTTAGCCATACGGCGTAGAGGCTGTTTTCCAACGGTGGGACCATAAGACACTGGAGGCTGAATTGCCATGACTGCTCTGATTCTGTCTTCGATGATGGATAGGCCTGCTTCAGAGATGTGATGTCCGATAAAGTCTATAGATCTGACGAACAACTCCACCTTGGAAGGCCTGATGTAGAACTGGTGATCTCTGCAACGCTGGAGGAACTGTCGAACATGCTTCACATGGCTGTCAAAATCTGGACTGTATACAATAGTGTCGTCCATGAATATGACAAGGAACTGGTCGATGAAGTCAAAGAATGCCCGATTTCCTACACGAAGTGCTGTTGCAGGAGCATTGGTCAATCCAAAAGGCATAACTGTCCATTCATAAGAACCGTATCTGGTGCGAATAGCAGTTTTATGAATGTCGTCTGGATGAATGGGGATTTGGTGGAAGAACTGGTTGGAATCAAATCTACTGAACCAGCGTGCTCCCTTCAGCTGCTCTAGTAGGGTGTCATGTGGTGGTAGTGGATACGTGTCCTTTATGGTGATGTTATTCAGGGCACGATAATCACAACACATCCTCCACTTTCCCCCTGGCTTAGGAGCGAAAATGATTGGGCATCCATATGGCGATGATGATGGACGAAGGATACCCAACTCGACATATTTTATGATTTGCCGTTTGAGCTCCTCCATCATGCATGGGTGCTGGAATGGTGCGCACTGGCTGTGACGGAGGCTTATGTCCAGGTTCGATGTCGATTCTATGATATCCACCTTCAAACCGTTCTGGCCTATGACCAGCCGGAAGATCCTCCTGGAAAACGTCTGAAAATAAGTCTTCTCTCACTTGATCACGTTCTGCTGTGACCTCGGGGTCTTCCATTGTGGTGTCTGAGTCTGCTGCTGCAAAGACCAATTCACCATCGACCTCGGAGAGGAAAAATAGATATGCTACGGCTTCTTCAGCCGAACCACTGGATCGAATGCGACGGAGATGTTTTCTCATGGTGGTGGCGCTGACCAATTCCATTTCAGGAAGGCCATCTGAGTCTGGAGTCTGCTCAACTCTGGACAATACTGTGCGAATACTGGAGCCTGATGAATGCTTCCTAGTGATCGTCAGATTTTTGGTCTGAAAGTCAATGTGTGGATTCCTCCTCTCCAACCAATCTTGACCCAGAATGACAGTGAATGGTTTCATGTCAATGATGTAGAAATCTTCTGTATCCTTATACTTGCCCAAAGAAAATGTAGCCTTGGGAAGATAGGATGTGCAAGGTAGTTGGCTTCCTCCAGCCAATCCCACTGAAAATGATGAAGAATCTGTGGGAGCTATACCAAACTGAGCAGCGAACTGTCTGTCGATGAAAGATGATGTGGCTCCTGGATCTACCAAAATGTGAGTACTCTGTCCATAAACTTTCCCTTTATACAACAACAGCTTCTTCCGTGATTTCAGCTGTGCTGTTTGAGACTGCATCTGTGCGATGTGTTCTGTGGGATTGTCCATCTGCTGAAACTGCAATGTCAGACTGGATAGGACTTCTTCTGAGATACTCTCAATCCGGCCACTTGCTTCAGTGGCATCTTCGGGATGATCTACCCTCGGGGTGCTCTCATCACCGGTACCTGCGCAGTACCCTGAGAGTTTCCCTGAGGAGCTGGAGCTGATGGAACTGGATCTGAAGTTGCAACTGCTGCATTGATGCTATGCTGATTTTTCAGTTCCTTGACCAAGGTGTTGATCGTATTGATGAGTTTGCAAGACCCATCTTTAGCACCCTGATTCTTCTGTGGCTGTCTCTGATTCTGAAAAGGACTCTGAGCTGGTGGCTTACCCTTGATCTCCTTTCCATCATTGGTACTGGTGGCCCAACAATCCTTCTCGATGTGGCCAGGACGACCACAACGATGGCAAGTCTTATCTTTATGTGATTGTCCTTTTCCTTTTCCTTTGCCCTTGCCTTTACCACCTTTTCTTTGTTCTGATTCTGATTGGACTTCTGGCTGCCATTCTGATTCCAATTCCGATTTTTGTTGGATCTGTCATATGGCTTATGGCCACGTCCTCCGTCCTTATCCTTTTTGGCTGGACCTCCAGATGACTGTTCCTTCTGCCCTCGATAATGAAGAGTCTCTGACTGCTTCGAATGAATGACATAGTTCAAGTCGAGCAGTATCTGTGTGGTTAGTGACCACGACATATTATTCCTTTCTGTCTCTGTCAGGAATCGTAAATGGAACTGTCTGCGAAGTTCTGGATCTATGCTGTTGACAAATCTGTCCTTTATCAACACATCTTCCAGTTCGACTGCTGCCAATGCAGCCAGTGAAGTGAATGTGCGTAGATAATCTGAGAAAGTCTGGTTTCCTTGAATCAGTGACATTAGATGTTTTTTGGCCACTGATCTTTTATGGGGGTTACCAAACTGTCTGAGGAAAATCCCTCTGATCCCTGCATATGTGGCATCTGGTTGATTTGCCACGACCTGGAAATAGTGTCGGTCATTATTCTGTATGAGGGTCAGGAAAACTGTGATCAGGTCTTTGTCTGGAACTCCTGGATACGTGAATTGGAAGTATCTATCCACGATTTCCAACCAAACCTCTGCGTCCAATCCTGATTTGTATTCCTTTGGTGGTGTCATTTTCACCTTGGGAACCAAACTGGGTGGTGCTGATGCTGGTGCTGGATCTGCATCTGGATCTGTGAAGATCATTGGAGGATTGTCTGCAGTATATTCATCATCTGGTTCCTGAGGCTCGTTTTCAGGATCCCGATGTCTGCTCATATCAGGCTTCATGCGGCTGATATTGTCGAAGAACCCTATCTTGTCGAATCTGGTCTGGGTATTATCATAACCAGCGTGCCATTTTGGGATCTTGAAACGACTGTATGCATCATATGAGCCTAAGATGTCAAAGAACCATGTAGACGGATCTGCATTGATGGGTGGAATATCTGGATCTTCTGCTTCTGCCATCTAAGAAAAACAAAACACAACACCAAAATCTCTTCAGCTAACTGAGTGTGTGTTGATATATATATACCTATGTTATATATGGTATATCTGTATATTATGATGAGGTTATACATATACATATATCCACCTTCTTCCCCCCTCAAGGAAGTGTGTGATACAGTGGCAGAATTTGTCAATTGCCAATACCTCATTCAGCATGCATTCCTATAGGAACCAGCTGTTACAGTTTTAGGGTTGCAGCCCTACAGTCCTTGGGTTGTAGCCCTGCAGTTTTTGGGTTGTTGCCCTACAGTTCTAGGGTTGTTGCCCACAGTATTATCATGTCTGTGATGATTTAGCATGATATAATAATGCCAAAAAACGAAGTTTTTTGAAATAAAACTGGCATTTTAGGGCATATGTGGTTACAGTGGCCCTGTTACTCAATATGGTGTTTAGGGTGTTACTTGATATCAGTAACCCTAATACAGGTAAAAAATAAGCAGTATGATGTTTTTGCAAAGATTTTTAAGCAAAACTGCATTTAATACCTACATAAATGTAAGGTGGTTTTCAGGAGGTACGTTACACCCCTGTTACACACATTTAATTTTAGGGTTGTTACAGGGCGTTACACATGCTGCATAAATCAGGGATTGTTATTTGATATATAAACATTCATTTCAGCAAAAAAAATCAATCCGAAATTTTCAAAATGTGTTTGAGCGATTTATCGTTACAGCAATAGCGTTACCCCTATATATTCAACACCTAATATTTAGGGTGTCACACAGATATGACATGTGTCATTATGATTTCCTGATACCTTAATAGGTATAAAATCATAATTTTAAATAAAATGGGCACGCATTTTTCATTTTGAAATTAAACGTGGAGCATTTTTACCCATTTTACAGCTTTTTCAGCTATCTGAAATATTGCTTTAGTGACATATCTCAGTGTATATGTGGAATGTAAGTACAGAATCACTGTGAGGAACTTCACTTTTGCATATGACAAATTTCATAGCAAATAAGTGAGTTGTGCTGTATATCAACATTTATGGTTGACAGCATTCTGGGTTTTACTGATTTAAACCCATGCACAGCAAATGTACTTTTCTGATTATGTATAGATTAATCAACTTAAGTGGATACACCCACTTTAGTGATATTTCTCAACCTATGATTTGTTTTGAGCATAGGTCTGTGCTCTTAAGATTTATCAAAGTGATATATCTCATTTAGAACAAATCTGGACTTTGCTGGATACAATCACAGCAACTTGACACAGCACATTTATATGTGTGTGATTGTCCTTAACACTATTGTCAGATATCATGTAAATACTGATCTGTGTGTTGCATGCAATTGATCTGATCAAGTCTGATTCAACTGTCAATATGCAACGTAGTTGTTGTAGTTGCTCCAGCGATAGTAAAGGTATGGACAGTGTTCAGCAGTTACCAGCTGCATTATGAACACTGTATAATGCCTTCGGGTCTGGAGATATTCTCCATCCAGCCCTACAGCATGTTATCTTATCCTGTTCCCTTATGTATCGCCATCATTGACACTTTCCACGCACATGTGTTTGGAAGTGGTATCTATATTACCATGTACAATATAGTTGATCTATTCACTCTGAGTCAGTGAATTTTAACATGTATAATGAATGCTAGTGTATGTGCAGTGTGTAGTACTGCTGATTAGTACTTATGTCAGTGTGTGTGTGTGTTTACTTGTACACACTCTGCAGAATATGTTCTGGATATCACAATATCCTAGACAATTTATCATGCAAGACAGTCGGCATACCATGTACTGATTACATCTAACATGATATATATCAAGTTTAGGGATCATTGTAATTCTATGCTAATCTCATTACAAAATGAGTTGCTGATAGATTTTACATGAAGCTCAGGTGAGCATTCCATCCAGTGATCCACCCGATAGAATGTACATGTGATCTGGAGAGCATCTCGGCTCCACCAGGCATGACAAACTAATTATGGTGTTAAGATCACTTTCAGGCACCCTTTGCTACATGGATTCGAATATAGACTAGCATTCACTGCAATATGCTTATGCTCTATGTACTACGGCTGTTATCGTGATCAAGCTGTACAGTATAATAAAGCATGTACAATTCACAATCAATGCAATCATTCAGCATAAGATATGTGCATAGTATAAAAGTGTATGCACTGCATGTTGATGATTGCTGTAAGTGAAATAAGTGCATGTGTGTGTGCTGATTCGCACACACATGTTGTGAACAGATCATTGTGATGCTAAATAGAATGATGCTGATGATTAAAGTATTTGTGCAGCCATCAGAACACTTTGGAATTTGCTGCAGTATGATAATGATACTTTTACAGCAACATAGTCTAATGTATCCAAGCTTAACGATCATGTATACAGTCATTCTGCATATGATTTCGACGGGCTTATACATATGTGCTTCTCACTGCATGTAAAACACATCAAAATTGTGCACGCTAAAATCGGGCGTTCTTCGCATGTGACGAAATCATGAAGAACGTATATCGTGCTGACAGGCCATAAATCATTGTACGCGCTGACATTGTAAACAGTGCGAAGGAATTGCATTGCAAAAATCACTGATGTACGTCGCATACGAATGCGAGCGCTGACATGTATACGAATCAAAATTCTGCCGATGACAACTATGTAATATATCATTCTGGACAATTTTTGAAAGTGATTCATACAAGCGCGCGCATGCTGCGATTGACTTCTGTAGAAATATGCGACCATCGCGCATGCTGCATCTGTATATTAGTGACCATCGCGCATGCTGCATGTATGAAGCAATTTAGTGCTATCATGAAAATCGTGATACTGCGCTGATGATTTTCCACGCGAAAGCGATTTCGCCGATGATTTGTCGCATCTGCGAACATGCATACATTTGCGAACCATTTATGCGAATACGTTTCATTGCTGCGTCGATGTATGCCCTGCGCACACCTTATCGCGTATGTGTGCGATCAGCTGTTTCCGCGTGTATGCTGCGAGAAATCTCCTCGCGCTATCTCTGCGCTGTCAATATGCGATTGTATATTATTCGCCCTGCAGATATTCAATATTATGCGAGCGCTGTCGATATGCGCCCACCTGCAAACCTGCGAACAATATCAAATATATTACGTCTATCGCTGCACCCACTTGAGTTCTCGAGTATCGTGCCTTGACGACTTTTAGAATACCATCTGATACGGCTATGCAGACAAGCGCCGTGAATATATTATCAATATACAAAATAAACACTGCAAAGTTGAACAGCAATGCAAGTGTACGGATGAGCGGGTTTGTGAGTGCAGTCTCTGTAAGAAGATCTGCTGAAGCACAACGCTTCCTCACTTTTGTACCTAACGTCTCCCATCATCTTAGATGGTACCGCCATTGGGTTGTGAACCCGAGACGTAGGTTGAACGACCAGCATGGTAATAACGACTAGTTCGTTCATGCTGCGCATGCGAGTTCCGCGCATGCTGAAAGCCAAGATGGTTCTTGTTTGTTTTCAAGATGTATCTTTGCTTTGCCATCTTCGAGTTCGACATACGAACTCTCGATGACAGGGATGCCTGATGATATGACATTATCATCTGGCGACATGTACAGTCATCGTCGACCGTACTGACGACTGTCATAAATATATGACGCGACTCGACCTGTACAGTCATGGTCGACCATACTGTCGACTGTCATAATAATATATGACGCGACCGACTGTCATAATAATATATGACGCGACCGACTGTCATAATGTATGACATGACATGGTATGACATGTCTGACAGGTATGACATGTATGACACATATGTCATCGGTCATGACCCTGACACGGACTGCCCTCCTGGTGTCTGCCTGACTGAAATTGAGGGGGGTGCACCGCCGGCGGCTGCGGCATTTCGGCGGTTCGGAGTCCCAAAAGGCTCCAGGCCATTTGGCGTCGGAGAATTTGCACTCACTCTTTTCATGGTGACTACGTTTCTGTTCAGTGCTACGGCGATGCCGACACTCGTGGTCGGCGGTGGTGTCAGGGGCCTGGTTGAGCCCGCCGGAGCCACCTACGGCTACGGTGCGGTTCATCCCGGTGGTGCATTACTGGATTCCCTTTACCCGCCTGTGATTACTACTGGTTCGTCATTGCCGCCGCGGGATGTGGCGAAATTCTTTTCTCAATCGACCTCAGCGGCTCTGCAATCTGATGATCTTGCCACTCCACTCTGGGATCCGCCTGACCCACTTGGGTATGGTGGTGTCAACACTTATGATGTTTCATCTCAACTTACTTCGGATGTTTTCCTGCCTTGGAATCCGTCTGCTGAACTCGGCTCTGCCGACCAGCTTTGCAGTGGCTAGAGTCTGCTTATTTCAAGTCCTGGTGGTGTGATTAGCCTTAGCCGCAGTGGTGGGTTGTGCCGGGACAAGTCCCCGGGCACCCAGCTTGAAGTATATCTGTTTCCAGTAAAGTGCTGTTTGTTATCCGTTTAGTTAGCTCCGCTTGCCTAGCCCTATTGGCTGCAGTCACAGCTCCGGGTGGTGTGCTGGACTTTAGGTTCAGGGTTATTATTATGGGCTCTGATAGCCCCTAGCCTGACCCGTCTCTGATCGGAACCGTGACTCCGCTAGTAGCTAGGATGACAGTACAGTAGTACTGTACTGTCAGTCATCACTTCGTATTATCCGGGTTTCCGAGATGCATGATAAAAGCACTCGGCCGGACTGATTATGGGAGCTTAGCCAGTTTGTTTTACCCGAGCGGAACACCTGTTCTCGCATATAGGCCGAAAAAGGTTTCCGCATTGCGGTAACAAACTGATACACATAAAGAGGTCCCACGTGTTGCCTCACATATTACTTGTATCGAGACGAATAAGGCAATCTCAGCTTGCTGTTGCTAGCTCCTGCTGTCCGTTTAGAATAAGTTGGGGGTTACCTGCACACCCAGTCTTAACTCACTCGGCAGCATGACCAAGCTGGTCTTTACCCAACGAAGCTACTGCCCCCCCTGGGCACTTCTTCCCGGCCGCTGCTGAAAATCACAGTCGATACTAATGCCTCATCCATCCTATTGAATTGCGATCGAGCGTGATAAAATGCTTAATTATTTCTACCAACTGAGTAAGGATCTGAGGACCACTTGCACAGATGTACGTGGAATGTATCAGCTTACAACCAGTGTCTAGCACGAGCTGGTAGTTGCAGCTCTCGTTAGGGAAGAAGTTGCATAGAGAGCTGTATAGCAAGCGGTTCTGTAACCTTTGTTCCGGTCGCCACCCAAGGCATGTGCGCCCAGTTTCAGTTTTGACCCTTGCATTGGCCTTGGTTTGTTTGCGGTCTAGAACACGCAGGACACCTCAACAGCGCCAGACGCGATTTAATAATAATAATCTATGACATCAGCTTGTTCATATTTTTGCCAGCAATATTAAGGGTTATCAACACTTCATTCAAGTTGACAAATGGTATTGCTCGAAGGTTTGATATTTGTATGCAAAAAGTGGTTGCAACTGGTATAGCTGCCTGGTTATCCCTTGGCAGTCGTTGCCATGTTCCCACGACCTCGCTCGGTAAAATCATAGATATTGCAAACTTCCAGCTTTTGTTTTTATTTGACGTGTTTTTATCATAGGTATCAAAATATTACAACTCCTTTGTGGCCTTGCAAAAACGAACTCCCTTGGCCGCACATTGGTGACTGTGCCATTGAAGGAACCATTGTGGTCACGCTTTCTAATCTTGTAGCAGAAGGCGCTTGCATCCATGATGGTCTGTGGGTTTGTTTGGAGCGCCCTGGATCCGCAAGCAGCAAGTAGTGGCATTGCTGCTGTGTATGGTATCTTGGGATTTTAAGTAGGTCTGGTACACTCGTGTGTCTGTGACCGACTTGTCTCCCGCCGTGCCATCGACAAGGGACGGTGTAATATTTTGATGCCTACAAAAACGTTTTCTTCTTTACAGACGTGCTCCCGTGTTTTAGATCTTTTAGGATATGTGCGATTACTATAGAAGTATAGTATGGTACTGCGCACTATCTGGTCTTACATAAAATCAAGATAATAAACATGTTATTGTTCACTTTGTTCTTTGAGGTTTTTGGACCAAGAGATATTCTCACACTGCTTGGGGTGTGTGGCGCGATAAGGCGGAAACTTCAAAGGAGCGGGGTGTGAAGAACGTGCATACGCAAGTGTCGAACCCTCACGGATTAAGGTAATCGTATTCACTCTCAGAACATCACAACTCACACTCCGGACCACTAAAAATTCATTAGTCACTCTATTACTCACTCACTCAACTCAACTTAGCTCAGCTCAGCTCAGCGCTCAGCGCCCACGCTCAGCGCCCCACACAGATATGTTTATCTGGTTTTGGGGTATCCGAGGCCTACACATATCTCACAGAGATATCTATACATGTGTGTGGGGTATTCAAGGTTTACGCATATCCCACAGAGATATGTGTATGTGTGTGGGGTATGCAAGGCTCACACCTATCTCACAAATATCTATATGTATATGTGCGTGAGGTATTCAAGGCACACATTGACACATATACCCCACATAGACATGCGTATCTCTGTGTAAGGTATGCTGCAAGGCGCACACATATATCTCACAGAGATATATGTACCTGTGCGTGGGATATTCAAGGCACACACATATCCCACATACGGATATGTGTATATGGTTGTGGGGTAAGCAAGGCTTACAAATATCCCACAGAGATGTATGCACCTGTGTGTGGGGTATGTGCTGGACTTCGGGTTTAGGCTTAGTTATTATGGGCTCTGACTAGCCCCTAGCCTGACCCTGCTTCCGTCTCGTGTCCGTGACATCCTAGCACTGTACTGTACAGTAGTACAGTACAGTAGTACAGTCATTGTTTACTGTCTGGGTTTCCGAGAGCATAAAGCCTCGGCCAGACACTGTTTATGAGACGATCAGTTTGATTCCTAGCGAGCTTAGCCGGACAGCGTATCTGTCTTCCTCGCAGGTTATGGCCGCACCGGCTTTCCGGTGATTCTGATGATGGCACAACGCCTTGCTGTTGCCATGTTCGGCTAAGTAGGACGTAGGAGGGGTTGAGCGCCCACTTGGGCGGTGGTGTATTACTCTTACGGTATGGCCTTTTAACATGGCAGTGATGGCGGCACGCGTTGTGCTCGCCTTCGCTGCGCAGGAGATCAGCGGTTGGTGACGGATTGTTTTTACGGCAGTATCGTCGCAAGGAGAGTTGATCTGTTTCGTGCGCCGCTGGCTCCGGCGAGGTCGTTCCACACGTGACTTATTTTGGCCGCTCTTACATCTTCCGCTTACGACCTGTGATTTCCGATCCGTTCAGCTGAGACTTCTACAGAACATCTGGCCGATGTAAGGGTTCTTACGCCATCTCCCTGTTTAGCTCAACCTTCTCCCCTGTCTCTCTCTATCATGGTTACCACAGCGAACAACATGACGCGGTCTCGTGTCCGTAGATTAGAAACTATTTTCGATGATGTGGGTGCGCAGCATTCTGCGACACCACACACCCCGCAGCTGCCAGCTCCGACCACCGCAGCTGCGAGGGAAGTTCTGGACAAATGCAAGCAGTTGGCTCGGGAAAATTTCGACAGAAAAGTTGCCAAGACCGTTGCCACTAAAATTCTAGGAGAAAAATCGGGGCGCTTTGCAGGGACAGAGACAGACGCGGTGGACATTTTTTCACAATTGATGCATGAGTTACGCACGCAGTTCGTGCTTCAATCATCGGCGTTTGCTCCCCTGTTTGACTTGACTGACATGGCAGTTGAGGCTAGGCATGAGGCCAATGAATTGCTGCTCTCGGCTCTGACCTTTCTGGCTCGCCCTGGCTCACCTGCTCGTGACTGGCTTGAGGCCTCTGGGTCCGACGTTCCTGGAGATGGCAAGCGCGCTGCCCTTGAGGTGGTGCGCATGCTCCAGGAGCGCTCGGAACCCTTTGACTCTTTTGAGTTGCTGCTGGCGGTTCGCATCCCCAGCAGCAAAGATCCTGACCGTGGCATCCGCGAGTTCAATGGCCTGTTGAGGGACGTTCAGCGTTCCCACAACTTGCCAGAGGACGCGGTGAAGCGGCAGTTTCTAAAGGCTCTCGGCGATTCGTGGCTGTACCGTGATTTGGCTAACTCTCTGGCTCGAGCTGACCAGCGGCAGGGCGTGTCTCTCCTGACTATTCAGGCTCGTGTGCGGGAGCAGTTCCGCCACGGCCTGAAAGTCTCTGACGCCCCTGTCTCTGCTCTGTCGTTCGGCGATGGCGCGTGTGACCTGGCTGCGGCGTTGTCCAGTCTGCAGAAGCAGCTGGAGCGCATGCAACAGGACATTCGTGACCTGAAGCGGCAGAAGCGGGAAGGGCCACCGCCTGCGGGCAAGCACCTTACCCGCTCTGCTGCTAAGCATCATCGTGCTGGTGTTCACCCACTTGGCACCGCTCCTCCTGTCTCATTTGACAAGAAGAGTGGTGCCTTCGTGCCCCACTGCAGAAATGCGGTGTGTGCACGGAGTGGTTTGGCATGATGAATGCCCCAACGGCGGTCTTCACTCTGCCCACTATTGTAGTGCAGTTGAAGACTATGAGACTGACTGCTTGGCTGTTCGTTTCCAGCGGTTCTATGACGCTGGGGATGAACATGCCTTCGAGTCGCTCTGCACGATGGAGGGTCGCCCGGAGGTGTGCGAGCTGTCGGCACATTCTTTTGTGACGGCCGAGCCCACATCTCTGCGGCACTTTCAGGATGCGGCGGCTTCCGCTCAGGATGCGGCAGCTGACGAGGGCGACATGGCTCAGTTTGGTCTGGCCACATTCCACTCGGGTGCACAGGACTCGATTCCGCCACCGCCTGCGGTTCGGGATCCCTCTGCACTCGTGGCTGGTGGTGTGCCTGCGGCTCGTGACCCGCCAGTAGCTGTCCATGGCTCTCTCGGCTTGCCTGGCTCTGTCCCATCACTCCGGCTTGGCGACTCTGCACCGGCTCCGCTGTTTGCTGGCATGAGGATCGAGACTTCTGACGTTGACTCTGAAGGCTCTGACAATGACCACGGCTCTGACAATGACTCTGACGGCGGGCAGCGGGTGGCTTTTGGCTCCTTC
>LGRX02027860.1:0-24676 GCA_001247695.2 Cymbomonas tetramitiformis | reverse complement strand
CAGTGCTGGCCTCAGCACGTCATGCTATCACCTGCAGTGCTGGCCTCAGTACGCCATGCTATCACCTGCAGTGCTGGCCTCTGCACGTCATGATATCGCCTGCAGTGCTGGCCTCTGCACGTCATGCTATCACCTGCAGTGCTGGCCTCAGCACGTCATGCCATCGCCTGCAGTGCTGGCCTCAGCACGGCATGCTATCAGCTGCAGTGCTGGCCTCAGCACGCCATGCTATCACCTGCAGTGCTGGCCTCAGCACGCCATGCTATCACCTGCAGTGCTGGCCTCAGCACGCCATGCTATCACCTGCATGCTATCACCTGCAGTGCTGGCCTCTGCACGTCATGCTATCACCTGCAGTGCTGGCCTCTGCACGTCATGCTATCACCTGCAGTGCTGGCCTCAGCACGGCATGCTATCACCTGCAGTGCTGGCCTCAGCACGTCATGCTATCACCTGCAGTGCTGGCCTCAGCACGTCATGCTATCACCTGCAGTGCTGGCCTCAGCACGTCATGCTATCACCTGCAGTGCTGGCCTCAGCACGTCATGCTATCACCTGCAGTGCTGGCCTCTGCACGCCATGCTATCACCTGCAGTGCTGGCCTCTGCACATGCCACCTGCAGCACGTCATGCTATCACCTGCAGTGCTGGCCTCTGCACGTCATGCTATCACCTGCAGTGCTGGCCTCAGCACGTCATGCTATCACCTGCAGTGCTGGCCTCAGCACGTCATGCTATCACCTGCAGTGCTGGCCTCAGCACGTCATGCTATCACCTGCATTGCTGGCCTCAGCACGTCATGCTATCACCTGCAGTGCTGGCCTCTGCACGGCATGCTATCACCTGCAGTGCTGGCCTCTGCACGGCATGCTATCACCTGCAGTGATTGCCTCTGCACGTCATGCTATCACCTGCAGTGCTGGCCTCTGCACGTCATGCTATCGCCTGCAGTGCTGGCCTCAGCACGTCATGCTATCACCTGCAGTGCTGGCCTCAGCACGTCATGCTATCACCTGCAGTGCTGGCCTCTGCACGTCATGATATCGCCTGCAGTGCTGGCCTCAGCACGTCATGCTATCGCCTGCAGTGCTGGCCTCAGCACGTCATGCCATCGCCTGCAGTGCTGGCCTCAGCACGCCATGCTATCACCTGCAGTGCTGGCCTCTGCACGTCATGATATCGCCTGCAGTGCTGGCCTCAGCACGTCATGCTATCACCTGCAGTGCTGGCCTCAGCACGTCATGCTATCACGTGCAGTGCTGGCCTCTGCACGTCATGATATCGCCTGCAGTGCTGGCCTCTGCACGTCATGCTATCGCCTGCAGTGCTGGCCTCAGCACGTCATGCCATCGCCTGCAGTGCTGGCCTCAGCACGCCATGCTATCACCTGCAGTGCTGGCCTCAGCACGTCATGCTATCACCTGCAGTGCTGGCCTCAGCACGCCATGCTATCAACTGCAGTGCTGGCCTCAGCACGTCATGCTATCACCTGCAGTGCTGGCCTCAGCACGTCATGCTATCGCCTGCAGTGCTGGCCTCTGCACGTCATGCTATCACCTGCAGTGCTGGCCTCAGCACGTCATGCAATCGCCTGCAGTGCTGGCCTCAGCACGCCATGCTATCACTTGCAGTGCTGGCCTCAGCACGCCATGCTATCAACTGCAGTGCTGGCCTCAGCACGTCATGCTATCACCTGCAGTGCTGGCCTCAGCACGTCATGCTATCACCTGCAGTGCTGGCCTCAGCACGCCATGCTATCACCTGCAGTGATTGCCTCTGCACGTCATGCTATCACCTGCAGTGCTGGCCTCTGCACGTCATGATATCGCCTGCAGTGCTGGCCTCTGCACGTCATGCTATCACCTGCAGTGCTGGCCTCAGCACGTCATGCCATCGCCTGCAGTGCTGGCCTCAGCACGGCATGCTATCAGCTGCAGTGCTGGCCTCAGCACGCCATGCTATCACCTGCAGTGCTGGCCTCAGCACGCCATGCTATCACCTGCAGTGCTGGCCTCAGCACGCCATGCTATCACCTGCAGTGCTGGCCTCAGCACGGCATGTTATCACCTGCAGTGCTGGCCTCTGCACGTCATGCTATCACCTGCAGTGCTGGCCTCTGCACGTCATGCTATCACCTGCAGTGCTGGCCTCAGCACGGCATGCTATCACCTGCAGTGCTGGCCTCAGCACGTCATGCTATCACCTGCAGTGCTGGCCTCAGCACGTCATGCTATCACCTGCAGTGCTGGCCTCAGCACGGCATGCTATCACCTGCAGTGCTGGCCTCAGCACGGCATGCTATCACCTGCAGTGCTGGCCTCAGCACGTCATGCTATCACCTGCAGTGCTGGCCTCTGCACGGCATGCTATCACCTGCAGTGATTGCCTCTGCACGTCATGCTATCACCTGCAGTGCTGGCCTCTGCACGTCATGCTATCGCCTGCAGTGCTGGCCTCAGCACGTCATGCTATCACCTGCAGTGCTGGCCTCAGCACGTCATGCCATCGCCTGCAGTGCTGGCCTCAGCACGCCATGCTATCACCTGCAGTGCTGGCCTCTGCACGTCATGCTATCACTTGCAGTGCTGGCCTCAGCACGCCATGCTATCAACTGCAGTGCTGGCCTCAGCACGTCATGCTATCACCTGCAGTGCTGGCCTCAGCACGTCATGCTATCACCTGCAGTGCTGGCCTCAGCACGTCATGCTATCACCTGCATTGCTGGCCTCTGCACGTCATGCTATCACCTGCAGTGCTGGCCTCTGCACGGCATGCTATCACCTGCAGTGCTGGCCTCTGCACGTCATGCTATCACCTGCAGTGCTGGCCTCAGCACGCCATGCTATCACCTGCAGTGCTGGCCTCAGCACGGCATGCTATCACCTGCAGTGCTGGCCTCTGCACGTCATGCTATCACCTGCAGTGCTGGCCTCAGCACGGCATGCTATCACCTGCAGTGCTGGCCTCAGCACGTCATGCTATCACCTGCAGTGCTGGCCTCAGCACGTCATGCTATCACCTGCAGTGCTGGCCTCTGCACGTCATGCTATCACCTGCAGTGCTGGCCTCAGCACGGCATGCTATCGCCTGCAGTGCTGGCCTCAGCACGTCATGCTATCACCAGCAGTGCTGGCCTCAGCACGTCATGCTATCACCTGCAGTGCTGGCCTCAGCACGCCATGCTATCACCAGCAGTGCTGGCCTCAGCACGTCATGCTATCACCTGCAGTGCTGGCCTCAGTACGCCATGCTATCACCTGCAGTGCTGGCCTCTGCACGTCATGCTATCGCCTGCAGTGCTGGCCTCAGCACGTCATGCTATCACCTGCAGTGCTGGCCTCAGCACGTCAAGCCATCGCCTGCAGTGCTGGCCTCAGCACGCCATGCTATCACGTGCAGTGCTGGCCTCTGCACGTCATGCTATCACTTGCAGTGCTGGCCTCAGCACGCCATGCTATCACCTGCAGTGCTGGCCTCTGCACGTCATGCTATCACCTGCAGTGCTGGCCTCAGCACGTCATGCTATCACCTGCAGTGCTGGCCTCAGCACGCCATGCTATCACCTGCAGTGCTGGCCTCTGCACGTCATGCTATCATCTGCAGTGCTGGCCTCAGCACGGCATGCTATCACCTGCAGTGCTGGCCTCAGCACGTCATGCTATCACCTGCAGTGCTGGCCTCAGCACGTCATGCTATCACCTGCAGTGCTGGCCTCAGCACGCCATGCTATCACCTGCAGTGATTGCCTCTGCACGTCATGCTATCACCTGCAGTGCTGGCCTCTGCACGTCATGATATCGCCTGCAGTGCTGGCCTCAGCACGTCATGCCATCGCCTGCAGTGCTGGCCTCAGCACGCCATGCTATCACCTGCAGTGCTGGCCTCTGCACGTCATGCTATCACCTGCAGTGCTGGCCTCAGCACGTCATGCCATCGCCTGCAGTGCTGGCCTCAGCACGCCATGCTATCACCTGCAGTGCTGGCCTCTGCACGTCATGCTATCACTTGCAGTGCTGGCCTCAGCACGCCATGCTATCAACTGCAGTGCTGGCCTCAGCACGTCATGCTATCACCTGCAGTGCTGGCCTCAGCACGTCATGCTATCACCTGCAGTGCTGGCCTCAGCACGTCATGCTATCACCTGCATTGCTGGCCTCTGCACGTCATGCTATCACCTGCAGTGCTGGCCTCTGCACGGCATGCTATCACCTGCAGTGCTGGCCTCTGCACGTCATGCTATCACCTGCAGTGCTGGCCTCAGCACGCCATGCTATCACCTGCAGTGCTGGCCTCAGCACGGCATGCTATCACCTGCAGTGCTGGCCTCTGCACGTCATGCTATCACCTGCAGTGCTGGCCTCAGCACGGCATGCTATCACCTGCAGTGCTGGCCTCAGCACGTCATGCTATCACCTGCAGTGCTGGCCTCAGCACGTCATGCTATCACCTGCAGTGCTGGCCTCTGCACGTCATGCTATCATCTGCAGTGCTGGCCTCAGCACGTCATGCTATCACCTGCAGTGCTGGCCTCAGCACGGCATGCTATCGCCTGCAGTGCTGGCCTCAGCACGCCATGCTATCACCTGCAGTGCTGGCCTCAGCACGTCATGCCATCACCTGCAGTGCTGGCCTCAGCACGCCATGCTATTACCTGCAGTGCTGGCCTCTGCACGCCATACTATCACCTGCAGTGCTGGCCTCAGCACGGCATGCTATCACCTGCAGTGCTGGCCTCAGCACGTCATGCTATCGCCTGCAGTGCTGGCCTCAGCACGCCATGCTATCACCTGCAGTGCTGGCCTCAGCACGTCATGCTATCACCTGCAGTGCTGGCCTCAGCACGTCATGCTATCACCTGCAGTGCTGGCCTCTGCACGTCATGCTATCATCTGCAGTGCTGGCCTCAGCACGGCATGCTATCACCTGCAGTGCTGGCCTCAGCACGTCATGCTATCACCTTGCAGTGCTGGCCTCAGCACGTCATGCTATCGCCTGCAGTGCTGGCCTCAGCACGTCATGCTATCACCTGCAGTGCTGGCCTCAGCACGTCATGCTATCACCTGCAGTGCTGGCCTCAGCACGTTATGCTATCGCCTGCAGTGCTGGCCCCAGCACGTCATGCTATCATCTGCAGTGCTGGCCTCAGCACGGCATGCTATCACCTGCAGTGCTGGCCTCAGCACGCCATGCTATCACCTGCAGTGCTGGCCTCAGCACGTTATGCTATTACTTGCAGTGCTGGCCTCAGCACGTCATGCTATCGCCTGCAGTGCTGGCCTCAGCACGTCATGCTATCACCTGCAGTGCTGGCCTCAGCACGTCATGCTATCACCTGCAGTGCTGGCCTCAGCACGTTATGCTATCGCCTGCAGTGCTGGCCCCTGCACGTCATGCTATCATCTGCAGTGCTGGCCTCAGCACGTCATGCTATCACCTGCATTGCTGGCCTCAGCACCGTATCTCAAAAGAGCGTCCGACTTCCCCGCCGATGGCGGCGCTCGATGCTGTGCTGAGCTCCGCATTCCACGGGGGCGATTCCACGGGCGCATTCCACGGGCGCATGCTCCCACCAGCTGCGGCGCCCTGTCCTCGTGTGGACCTGGGCGCACCACACCTCAGACTGCCGATCGCTGAAAGCACGCGTGATGACTCACTCTCCCTGGGATGTGCCCGCGCGCGTGCAACAGGATATGGAGGCTGACCACATCGGCGGTGTGAGGGCCCTCGATGGTGCTGCCAACTGCGAGATGCTAAGAGATGCTCTTGCATCGCTCATGGACTTGATACCTAGCCATGCCACAGACGGCACCCCAGCATGGTGGGAGCGATGGGAGGCGGAGCTGAGGGAGATGGACACACCCTCGGGCATCAGCGCGCATGCACGCCAAGCTGTGAAGCGCTTGACGCCCCTCAGCAACTCTGCCGGCCAGCATACAATGGGGGTAATCACCCCTAAATCTGCTGCCGTCAATAGTGTGGAGATGCTGCTGGCCGAGTTGTTCCGGTACTCCTATTCATGGGCGATTACGAGAAGTCATGGTGGTGGCACCGGAGCTACAGAGGCGGGGGGCGGCGACGACTCTGGAGGTAGTGAGCCTGGGACTGGCGCACTACAAAGGTGTGTACACCAATAGTCCCGGGTTGAACCTGTAAGGCTGACAGCCAATCAGGAAGGGGTATGCTCTGTGCGATGGGCAGAGCGTGCCGCTGATCCATCTCCCATCATTGGGGGTTGCCAAAGGAAATGCTACTTGTGGTGAGGTGTGCCGGCTTCTAGGCACACCCACGGTCTCTGGCAATCCTCCGCTTGTGCTGCCGATGTAACATGGGCTGGTGCGGTGGCTGGGGCAGTGTGGCGGCGACACCTGCTGCGGATGCGGGCACGAGTGTCGAGCTGCCAGATCTCTCAAGGCTGCGATGCGGGCAGCGCGCGGAGGTTTTCTGGAAGGCGGAGAAAGAGTGGTTCCCAGGGTTGTGGGTGGCGGACGCTGGGCGAGGGGAGG
Organism: Cymbomonas tetramitiformis; assembly: GCA_001247695.2. NCBI lineage: Eukaryota > Viridiplantae > Chlorophyta > Pyramimonadophyceae > Pyramimonadales > Pyramimonadaceae > Cymbomonas > Cymbomonas tetramitiformis. Next base: position 18,173 of record LGRX02027860.1, on the reverse strand, counting down.
GGGCGGGCGCAGGCTGTGGGGTCTTGTACGAGGACGGGGAGAGTGAGACGGTGCGAGTCCCACGCCAGCACTACGTCGATGCCAATAGCCCCACGTGGCAAATTGTGACCAGTTGCAGTGGCCGTGCGTCGGCAGTCAGCGCACAAGGCGCGGCATGGTTTGCCATGTGTGAGACAGGGTAGTCGCCTTGGAAGCAGCTCGATGCCGTGCCGAGCTCCGCATTCCACGGGGGCGAGCCGCATGCTTCCACCAGCTGCGGCGCCCTGTTCTTGTGTGGACCTGGGCGCACCACACCTCAGACTGCCGATCGGGAAAAGATGATTATCGCGTGATGACTCACTCTCTCTGGGATGTGCCCGCGCGCGTGCAACAGGATATGGAGGCTGACCACATCGGTGGCATGAGGGCCCTCGACCGCTTCGTGGACTGCGAGATGCTCAGAGATGCTCTTGCGTCGCTCATGGACTCGATACCTAGCCATGCCACAGACAGCACCCGAGCATGGTGGGAGCGATGGGAGGCGGAGCTGAGGGAGATGGATACACCCTCGGGCATCAGTGCGCATGCACGCCAAGCTGTGAAGCGCTTGACGCCCCTCAGGGATGTGGGCATGTGGAAGCCCGGGGCTCGCTTCGCGGACAGCGTGGAGAAGCTGCTGGCAGAGGTGTTCCACTTCTCACGAACCTGGAAATCTGTGAGGGATCGATTCAGCTTTCACCCCGCAAGAGAGGGCGGCGGTCCCGGGCACGAGGAGCCCGCAAGTGAAGCGCTGAAGCATGCCACCTTGCAAAAGAGGGCGGCGCTTGCAGCTAGCATCTCCCAAGATGACAGAGCACGGCTTCTCCCAAGGAAACGGCCTGCGCCTTCTGCGCCCATCACTCAGTCCGCCAAGTGCCGCAAAGCGGGCGACATCCGCGAAAGAGAGCAGCCCTCGGGCATCCAAGGCGCGTCGCCGGATGCGCCTCAGCAGGCAGATCCCTCGAAGGTGCTATCGAAGGCCGATCGGGCGAGGAGCGCCAAGGCATTGGCGGGGATGCGTGCGGCGGTCTCCGAATCGCGGGCTGCCGAGGCCCCATGGCTGTGCCGGGCGGCTCTGGTGAAGGTGGGGGCGCAGCTCGGAGTGGGGAAGCGCCAGGCTGCAACGCTGGTGGGCTGTCTGGCGCGTGACACCCAGGTGAAGCTATGCACGTCGCAGCGTGCTCACTACTTCCACTGCTTCGGAGTCGAGTGCCCAATCTGTTTCAGGGAGACGGATGTCGCCCCACTAGCAGTGCGGAGCGAGAGGGCGGTGACGCAGTGGCTGTCCGCCATCGCCGAGGCCAAGGAGGCGGACCCGCCCTGGCTGTTCCAGACAAAGCTGGTCAGCATCGGCCAGCAGCACGGTCTCGATCGAGGGCAGGTAAAACAACTGCAGCAGCGCCTCGAGCGCGTCCGTGATGTGAAGGTGTGTGTGGCGGGAGGACAGCGCCGAGGCAAGTCGGCCCGCAAGCTGTACTATCATCATGTGGACACCGGGTGCCCCGAGTGCGCCCCTCGATGCACGGACTCTGTGTGTGCTGAGGTTGCGGCGGAGTTCACCGCTGCCGTATCACAAGTGATGGACACGGAGCGGCCCTGGCTGAGTCAGACTGATCTGATCGAGGTCGGGTGCCGGCGCGGGTTGACCCAGAAGGACGCCACTCTGCGGGTGAAGGAATTCCAGGACGCTGGTCACGTGATGGTATGTGAAGGAGGCCATGTCAGTTCGGGGCGCTCTTCCGCCGGGCTGCACTTCCATCATTCCAGTGCCAGGTGCCCCATCTGTGCCCCCCCGTTGGGCTCCGAGCAGATTGCGGAGCAGGTGGTGGAAGAATGGCTTTCGGCTATATTGCGGGCGGCGCTAACGGACCGGCCATGGCTGACGAAGGCCGACCTGCTGAGGATCGCGACTTCGCACGGACTTGGCAAGCGGGCGCGGCAGTTGGCCCGCACGCTTGAGCACATGGCGATTGCTTGCCCTGAAGATGGGAAGAGCACAATGGCAGCCGCAGCCTCGGAGGACGCAGCAGGCCGCTGCCAGGGCGCTGGGTGGGTGAAGTTCTGCGTGGCGGCCGGGGCACAGGTCACGTACCACATTCATTCCTCCAGTGTGAGCTGCCCAGTGTGCAGCTCCGGCAACGCCCTGGAAGCGTGCAAGACGGATCCCCTCGAAGCGTGCAAGGCAGAGGCAACGGCGGGTTGCATCTCCGCGGTTGCATGCAGAGGCGATGGCTACGGACTCGCCGTGGCTGACGAAAAAGGAGCTGATCGGCGTTGGAGTGCAGCATGGACTCACCAAGTCGCAGGCAGCAGAGCTTGTGGCCCAGTGTGTGGATGCAGGCCACGTGGCGCTCTGTGTGCAAGGAGAGCAGGGCAAAAACAAAGGAGCGAAGCTGTTCTACCACAGCTGCGACGGCGGCTGCCCGGTGTGCGACCCCCAGGCTGTCGCGGCAGCCCTCGCCGCGAAGAGAGCTGAGGCGATGGCAGAGCTCCGAGCCGCCATACATCACATTCATGACCTAATCAAACTGGAATTTTCGATGACGACGATGACTCGAAATTTTCGTGAGACATGTGTATAAAACTATTTTCGATCTGACGGTTCAATTACACGTACACAGTCATCGGACGCAAATGCATCGGTGTTGGGAAGTTCGAAACTGTTTCTTAATCACTTTCGGCTTAAGTTTCAGCTCAAAATACACCGCTGCGGCGGACCTGGGTCAGCAGCAGCGGTGTGTATTTTTTATCACATATCATTGCACTGCATACCATACAGCATATCACAATTGCATATATGCATACATACTACACTTGCAAACGCATGTCTACCTTCGCGAGATCATCTTCGGCTCATTTGCGCGAAGATGATCACGGGAGGGGTAGCCATCCGCACAACCCACCGCACGAACACACGTGATCATAAACGTGTCTTCACGCGCCCTGTATCACGCATAGTATGCAAGGGTGTTTCTAGGCTCCCAGGTTTGTTCATGTCGCTTGAGCGGATGAACAGTACTTGGGAGCTACGCGACTTCCCTTGATGGCCGCGTCAAGGAATGGTACATATACATTCCTTGACGCGACCATAGTACCGTGCTTGCTTAACGTCCGTTAAGCACGCATAGTACAAGGCATACGATACGTTTCATATAGGTTTCATATACATAAAACGTTTGGCTGCAGATTTCAGCGCTCTCCGCAAACCCAAACCCAAAGGCATTCCGTACCCAAACCCATGCATCAAAATGAGAGCGCATGCGCACAGCACTTGCCCACAGGGCATACATATACCATATATATATCACATATAAAGAGTACCTACGGTGAGCTTTTTAAGCATCAGGTTGATTTTACCTTGTTTCTGGCCCCGCGGCATCATCCGCTTAAGCGCCCATCCCCGCAGTCCTACGTGTCAGGTGCGAATGGGGAAAAAAGCTCACCGTACGTCGACTCGGAAGGTCCTAATTGGTCGGTACCATATCCTGCTTCATCCTTCGGATGCGCTGTCATGGTCGCAAAAGCGCAAACACGACGTTTTCCGGGTAATTCGCCTTTACCATGTAAACCACACTGTTAAAAGCGAACAGCTCGATTTACTGTGACGTGACGGTCAAATGACACTCCGTACATTTATACGAAATTTCCTTCTAAAATATGGAATGAATGTGCTGTACGCCATATCGCGCGCGGCGGCGACTGACAGGCCTTGGGTGAAGCACGCCGATCTTCTCAGCATCGGGGCGCGGCGCGGCCTCAATGAACCGCGCGCGCGAGAGGCAGGGCAGTCATGTGTGGACGACGGCGACGTGAAGCTTTGTACAGAACAAAAGGGAGGCTCCCTGTGGACATATTACCACAGCTCCAGCACGTGCTGTCCTGCCTGCAGAACTAACGAGGACAAGGACGCGCCACGTGTAAAGACCATCGCCGAATGCCGATCGGCCATCCTGCAGGCGTCCAAGATGGACCCACCGTGGTTGAGTTCGGCTGCAGTAAGGAAGATTGGAAAGCGGCACGGATTTCCTGAAACACGGTCTTCCCAGTCTTCCTTGTTGACGGAAATCGAGGACCCCGGCCGTGTAAAGGTGTGCACGGCGGAAGTTGCCATGAAACGCGTGTACTGCCACAGCTCCGACAGCACGTGCCCGGTATGCAGGCCGAAGGGTTCTGACATGCCGGCATGTGCTGTGGCAATCACGGATTGTGTGACTGACATCTTGGCGCAGCTGAGGATGGCGGCCGCACCGTGGCTAACCCACGACGAACTCGTCAAGCTCGCGGCGCAGCACGGCCTCGCTGCAGCACACGCGGAAGCCACCGGGACGGAGCTCGAGTCCGCTACGGATGTGAGGCGCTGTTTCGCGGAGCACCGAGATAGGCCGAGGCGGGTTTACTACCATCTGGGAAGCAGCAGCTGCCCTGTGTGTGCCCCTGCGGCAATCGGCAGGGTGCTTGGCGCATGCAAGGCGGAGGCAATTGTGGGGTACATCTCCGCGGTCACAGAGGCGATGGCTACGGACCCGCCGTGGTTGACGCGAACGGCGATGATTGGCATTGGAGTGCGGAACGGGCTCACCGAGTCGCAGGCAGCAGAGCTGGCGCTTCAATGCGCGGACGCAGGCCACGTGGCGCTCTGTGTGCAAGGAGAGCAGGGCAAGAGCGGGGCGAGACTGTTCTACCACAGCTGCGACGGCGGCTGCCCGGTGTGCGACCCCCAGGCTGTTGTGGCAATCCTCGCCGTGAAGAGAGCTGAGGCGATGGTGGAGCTCCGAGCCGCCATATCGCGCGCGGCGGCGACTGACACGCCGTGGATCTCTCGGCAGCAGCTCACACAGATCGGGATGCAGCATGGCCTCAAACACACGGAAGCAGTAGAGCTGACGAATGCGGTGGAGGGTGACACTAACGGTGTGGCCGTCTGTGTGGCTGGGAAACGGGGCACGTGTGGGTCTCAGATTTACTACCACGAGTCCGGCACTGGCTGCCCTGTCTGTCGCCCTACCCCCGAGACAGACAAGGGTGGCGTGCACCGGGATAACCTGGTGGCCAAGCTGGAAAAGGTGGGGTACTGTGGTAAGGGGCACTTGAGGGAGGCGCGGCTGCTGCAAGGATCGGCCTTCGAGGATCTGGTCCGGGACGGTGTCGTCAAGTCATGCAGCCCGAGTGGTGGGCGGTGGGCACCTCACTATCACCTCAGAGATGCGGTGTGCCCGGCGTGTTCTCCGGAGAGCTTTCCCGAGGCGGAGAGGACGTGGTCCCACGAGGACCTGGCGGAGCGCCTGAGCGCCATGGTCGATCAGCTGCAGGTGGTGACCGTTGGCACCGCGCACGAGTACCTCGGTGGCGGTATGTCGGTTGATAGGCACATCATCTCGTCAGGGCTGAAGGCTCTCGCCGCGAGTGAGGAGCATGATATCGTCTATTGCCAGCGACGAAACAACCATGGGCTCAGCTTCTTCCACCTGCGTGGTGTGGCGTGTCCCCTGTGCTGCCCTCCAGCGTCTTCAGCCACCGCTGCAAGGCCCGAGGACGCTCCTTTGCTGACTGACTCTGGCGCAGCAGGAGTAGCAGCACGTCTGCCTCCTCTTCCTGTCAAGACCCAGGAGCTGCTTGTGAGTGTCTTGGGGGCCAGGTAGGTGGCGCCTCACCTGGTGTGCAGAATCCAGCTGGCGCTCATTGTTTTTGCCACGCGGCTCTCCTCATCGCAATTGGCTAATGCGCGCCATTTGCCATGCCGCTTTGCTAACGTCCTGCTTTGCTCATCGACATCAGTTGACGCTCATTACTTGCCATACCGCATTGATCATCGAGATTAGCTGTGTTTGAAACTTGATGACCACTATTAAGGTGCTAGGAAGATGCAAGCATATAGCCTTCCAGCCACTTTCCTTGAAACCCCGCCCTTGGGATACCTTGGCTTGTTGTCGCAGCGACCCACTTGTTCTTGCAAAAGCACAGTGCTCGCCCCCTGTCGAATGTGCATCCATCTGGAGCCCGCACGTTACGCCCGGAAAACTGCACGCGTCCCTTTGTTCGTGGCAAATGGCGTGCGAGTGCTACCGTTGGATTCATCCAACAAGATGCTCACCACGGGTGGTATCCCGCCGGCAGGTATCTCAATACCGTGTCATTGAGGCTCGCGCTGCAAGAAGCGTGCGCCACCTCCACCAATCAGAGTCAAGCATCTTCGCGGTGCGGATGGGATTTGAGCATCCAACTGGCGCTCCTTCATGGCGTCGTGCAATGCTGCCGCCTGCAAACAGGGAAGAGAAGTGTCTTCTACCACCTCCCCGGAGGCTCGTGCCCTGCATGCCGCCCGCGGGAAGTGGGAGAGCAAGAGCAATCTCAGGAGCCGCTGCCATCACCTGAAGAGGCCCCTGTGCATGACTTTACCAGCGCCCTCAGGGCTACGCTGCAAGCTCAGCGTTGGATCACTAAACACGACTTCGACGAGGCTGTTTCTGCCCGACTCCAAGGTCACGTGTACAGCAAACACACCCCCACGGAGACCACGGCATACCGGTGCCAGCCTCTATGAAAGAGCGTCAGGCCCAACAGGCTGACGGAAATCGCTAAGGTGAAGCAGTACAAAGATGCGCTCAGGCTTCTCTTGGATAGTGAGGGCGCACGCTACTGCCGGCATCCATTCAAAGTCCACGGCGAGGTGGCGATCGCAAACTATCACTCTAATATGGCAATTCTGCACCTCGCGGACAACACGTGCCCGCGCTGCGATGGCACGCATCAGACATGGGAAGCGGCCACGAAGGCGACGTTGAAGCTGCTTAAAGAGCTCCGTTGGACAAAGCTTTCACAACTGGCAATCCATTGTGGATTGGAACACGAATATCCCATGTATAGAAGGGCTCGCGCGGTAGGTCCCATTGTGGGCTTTTCAGTGTGAGGGATTGCTAGAACGGCCCGCAGGTTGACCCGAGACAATCGCAGTATTTGCAGTAGCAGTTCTCTTTCCTCGCACCGACAATTGGCGTGCGTTGCACTTCGTTGGCAAATGAAGGATGGCTGCGTTGTGACGTGCGTTGCACTTGGGGGCATATTTTGGGGATACTTGATGGCAGATGATGGAGAGCCTGCAGGAAAAGGGCCTCGTGCAGTGTTGTGCCCCTGGCGCCAACGCCGCCGTCAAGTATCACTGGTACCACCTTGCTGAAGAGGCATGTCCGCGGTGCGATGCGGACGGCACACTGAGCGTTGGCGCCGAGGTTCACATCGATGAAGCCTTGTTGAGACAGCACATCTATGGTATTCTGGAAGAGAACAGCTGGATGAATTCTTGATCCATCTACACGTCGGTGACAAACGCCTTGAGAATGGGCTACACGGGCCGAATTCCGCGTATCTTAGAGGGTATGGTGCGGTCTGGTTCAGTGACGTTGTGTCAAGGCGCCTTCGTCCAGCATGGTCACTTCTATCATCTGCCAAACCGGGGCTGCCCACGCTGCCAGCCAGAGCAGCGTTCCGAGATGTTGGAGGACAAGGCGCAGGGTGGTGATGAACGGGGAAGAAATCGGAAGAGAACGAAATGTGCTGAAACTACCTCTGAAGGGAAGCAACCAATCGGGCAGCGCCACGCTGTTCGCCGCGTCAGGATCAAGTCATGCACAACAGAGTCCGCAGAGGATGCAGATGTGCGGAGGATAGGTGACTTCTCTCTCTGCCAGGTGACGGCGCAATCCGCACGAAAGCGCTGGAGAGAGGGCCGGATTGACAGCGGCATGGAGGACAGGGATCGCTTCGTGTTGAAGGACTGTGGGGAGGCAGCGCTTGGGAATGGCGTCTTCGCACGGACTCGCCTGACAAAGCACGAGCTGCTATTTGAGTATGAGGGAGACCGTCTGCGGGGGCAAATAGACTGGGAGCAACTGCAAGATCCAGAGCTGGAGTTGGAGTACATGTGGGAGCTTAGCAATGGCGATTTGATCGACGCACGCGCGCACGATGGTGCGATGCCCGCTGTGTCAAAGTTGCTGACCCGGTGAGATCGTTGACGGCCGTTGATATGCTGTGCTTGAAGGAAGAGATCTTCCTACTAGAATTTAGTCACGTACTTTCAGGGACCCCACCGTAGCACACTGTTCAGTGACCCCAGTTCATACACTTGCAGGCAGAGTTGGAGCGACTCCAACTTAACACGCAAACGTTCGATCATCCCCCTTCCAATCGATCAGTCAGATCGGGGCCGGGGATGTGCTCGGGGCTGGCAAGCCCCAGTACATGTGCCCCCGGACGTAGGTTAGGTGTATTAGGAGGCCTAACCATGTAATGCATGGATATATCTACAGACAAAGAGAGCGGACGAACGGAAGAAAGAGGCATGCAAAAAATTGACGATTGTGTTGTGAATTATAATAGATGCGCATATTCAATACGCTTGCACATTTTCTAATGTTGTTGAGCAACCGGATCTTGACACAGGATGGGCCAAATATATCAATTGCTACAACGGGATCGCCGAGTCACCCAATGTGGTCGCACACGAGGTGCAGGGCTCGCTTGGGTATGGGATGGCACAGGGCTTGCTCGTTAAGTTTTTTGCAGTGAGGGACATCACGCCTGGAGAGCAGCTGCTCATAGACTACGGCTCAATGTATGCTGACTATGATTGGGAGGCTGCATACGCCGTGCGGAAGAAAGAAAGACCAGAACATCGTCTTGTGGGGTGAATTTCAAGGAGCTGGAATGTTTATAGTGCATGCTGACCGGTTTCCAGTTCATTGTGGTGTGCGCTAGCTGAGGTTATTTGGGCTTTGGTATAGATCCGTTGGACGTTGACATAACTGGTCATATTATTCGTGCTGTTTGTGAACGAATGTTACGTGTCATATGGGTTCTTTGTTGTGAAGGCCGGGCATAATGATAATTGGGCAGCATCAAGCATTTGGCAGCATAATCAGGAAGGCACAATCGTAGTATGTGATATGTCGATGGCGCTCGTATGGTATCGGACAAACGGGGCACGATTATGAGCGGCCCTGTCCTTGTCATCAAATGAATAGAAAATGTCGCACGATATCCGCCTCACGATGTCGCGATATATATCGCGAAATCGGGTTTCGGATATTGATATGACCGGGGGGGCGATCGATATCGCGATCAAAAATACAATCGACAGGTATGGATAAGTGCCCTATCCTCATCAACTTCCGATTCGTGTCCATCTTGCTTCTGACACCCCCGCACGTCCTGGAACCAGTGACGGCTCGTTCCTCTCGTATGGAACTGCAAGTAAATGCAACCTAAGTAAGTGCATTAAGAGCAACGACAACAAATGACAAGCTAAATGCCACTAGAACAATACAAGCAAACACACCGTGACGGGGGGATATCCACGGTCCCGTTCCGATACCTCAGCAGGCTCCAACTTCAGGCCGGCCAGTTTTCTCGCTGTCAGCCTCTCGGGATACATCTTCTCCGTGTTGGCGTGCCTCAAGTAGGCCTTGTGTATCCTGCGTACATAAACCACTTGTTAGACGGCGTCCTTACGTATGTACACCGTCTTCCACCCGTATGGACGGCACAATAAATGGTGTCCACGCGTATGGACAGCAAAACAACACCACGCACACATGTACACATGGACGTTCGCGTAAGTGCAAAAGGTAAAAATGTGAATGTTGCAGGGGAAGGCAGGGAGGGAGGGAGGACTTGCCAGATAACATTTTTTTTTACTATAATTGACTGGAGGTTGTGCTCCAGCATCTCCATCGTTTTAGCAGCCGTCCCGGTGCGGAGTTGCTCGGCACTCACGAGCTCGTCCACCATCGACATGTGGTGGGAAAGAATCCGCTCCACGGGGTAAACCTCCCCCTTATCTTGGAGGTGAACGACGAATTCAACGTACAGCTCGTAGGTATCTTTGTGCTGAAATCTGTATAGGCAGCCCTGACCGGGAGTCCTGGTGCAGGCCCCTATGACAGATTCCTAGGTAGCCAACACTGGACCGTGACTGATCCGTAAGCCTGTGTTGTGACACACCGAGTGTCACAGGTAGCTAGACTCGAGACCGTTCCGACTCCGTGACCGTTCCGGGTATATCTAGCTTAGGGTTTATTTCTTATAGGAGTTTATCTATATTGGTTCACTGACTGTCTGATATCTTGAACCGGGATATTCCAGTAGGTCGTGGACCCATTCCACGCTATATTCCACAGCTAATTTGGCCATGATTGGCTAAAACAGCCGCTTTGAGAGGTGGTGCGCAACGGCGCGTTTGGGTACGAGTGGGAAGTTTGAGATGAGCAGTTTGTAAGTGCGTCTTTGAGCCGCCGCTATGGGGATTCGACCTGGACCGGGCTTCGTTGGCGCAATGTCCTTTTACGGTATAGTTCTTGCCTTGGCCCAGCATGCTACCGCTTCTTGGGTTGGTGTCTGCAGCACCTTCGACCTCGACGACGTCTTCCAGTGCCCCTCGCTCGCATGGCTCTACCGCTCCTTACGTAACTGTGACGTCGCATTTTCCCCATGCCATTACCCTTACGCGCCCCAGCGTACCACCTCCCATCAGGCTTTCAGAATTATGGTTGTTCACACACGTGCGAAGAGGTCCCTCACGAGGGACTCCGACATTGACGCCTCGTTGAGGCTGACTGACGCGGTTCGCAACACGCCGACGGCTAGATCACCGGCTGTTACGAACCCCGACCCTACTTCCAACACCGACGCCGACGTTGCGACGAGGAAGTACCTGCAGGAGCAGTCCAAGCTTGTGGACGAGGTCTACAAGGGGCGGCTCCATCGGACATGGGCCAAGGGTATCCGCGAGGATATCCTTGGCGACAAGAAGCATTATTTCAGCGGCACGACTGACGCGGGTCTCCTCTCCGACGTGGTGGTTCAGCTGCGTACGGAGTTTGAGTCCGCTGGGCTGGACCTCGTCTCGTTCGACCTTGACGACCCCCAGGCTCTGGTGGTGAGCAAGGTGAACGCCCTGCTGTACGACGTGCTTGGGCTTGTCGTCGAGAAGCACAGCAACGCCCACGTCTGGCTTACGGGTACGGACGCGTCTGCCGACCGAGATGGACGGCGTGCGCTGGTGGACATCGTGAAGCGCAGCGTACCAGTGGCGTTGCGGGAGTCCTTCCAGCAGGAGCATGCCGCGCTTGGTTATCCCGCGAACGTTGACCCGCAGCCGATTTTGGCTCGGGAACAACGTTTGGTGCGAGATAACAAGGCGGCCGACTGGACACCCACCGAGGCCACCAGGAAGCTCAGCCTGTACAGCAGGCTTGACCCGGTGTTCTACGCCGCGGTCAAGGTGCGTTACCCCATGGTGGCCGACCTCGCGTCGGTTTCCCTTGTGGCCTTGCGCTCTTTGGTCGTCGAGATTTACCAGGCATGGGCGCAGACGGACGTCGGGAAGGCCTTCCTGGCCAAGCCCGCAGGTGGTGACACGTCGGCCCTGCTCACCAGCAGCGAGCACCGGGCGCTGCTGGACAAGATCAACGAGCTGACCGCGCTGGTTCAGCAAAGGTACGAGGCGGCTCCGCCGGTGGTGCAACGGCAGCATGACCCGCCGCAGCGGCAGCACGGACAGCGCCGGCAGCAGCAGCAGCGCGGGCAGTCGCAGCGGGGCTTCGCATGGGGGTCCAATCCCCACCGGCAGTGGGCTACGATCGTGACGAGCAGCGGGCGTTGTGTACCCGCTGCAAAAAGACTGGTAAGGATCTTTACCACTTCTACCGCGACTGCCCTCTTGGCGGTCGCCAACATTCCCCTACTTCCGCCGCGGCTTTCTGCGTACCCATCGACGAGGAGGATGCAGAGGGAGTCCATGCGCTAGCCATGTGTGCTCTCTTCCAGGAGGCGGCAGATGATGGTGCTGAGGCTTTTGCCCGCGCGGCGACGGCGTACGGTCCGCCAGCGGTGCTGTGCGGAGGTGTTGTGGGGGGCGTCGACGTGTCGGCCTACGGCTTCTCCGTTAACGCGGTGACGCCGGTGGCGGAGACGTCCGGTGACGACATCCTGCAGCGGCTGGACGACCTCGCGGCGGAGGTCAACGCGGCGGTGGAGCCTAAGGTACATTACACTCACGCCTCTTTCCCGCCACCTGGGGGCATTGCGACGCAGGCTTCGGCTTTGGTGTGTGACGCTGCAGGCGCAGGTATCACACCGGAGGAGCAGGTTCCGGCAGGTGGTGCGGCGGCATCGGCATCCGCCGTGCCGGCCCCTGCTATGCCTGTCTTGGAGAATGAGACAAAGCTCTTGGAGCTCTACGGCTACGGCCCGCCCGTGTCCCTTCAATCGACGCGGGTAACCACCACGGAGAAGTCGGGCGGTGAATTCGCGGGGGTTGTGGAGACTGTCAACCACGCCGCGGTTGCGCCGGTTGACTTGACCGGCTACGACACCGACGACTACGAGGATTTTGCAGACGGCAGCTTCGCCGTCAAGCCGCGGGCTCCGGCCATCTCGGCCAATCATGCGTCAGAGCCCGCAGCCCACGTGCCTGAGTCTGGTGGTGCTTCCCGCACCTACGGATGTGGCAAGCCGCCATGGGGCTTCCCCGCACACGCGGGCCCGTGGGGGTTTCCTTACTTTATCTCCCTCATTCTTTTCATCTCGATCATGGGTGTGGGGGCTGCCGCCTACACGGCGGCCAATGACATCGGCTCTGTGCAGGTATCGGGTCGGGCTGCACCGCAGCCTGTGCTGTGCAGAGGGGATTTATGCATCTACCCTGGTATTTCCGAGCTGGACCCCGTCACTCTGGATGCAGTACTGCACTCCCTGGGTGCTACGACGGTGGTTCACCGGCCGCCTGACCCACTGGAGAGCAGTGCTGCAAGCTACTACCGTGGACATTGTGGTGACGGTGCCCCTCTGAACTTTGACCCCGAGTAGTTTTCCTTCTGGCTCTGGCAGTGCACCACTCTGGTGGTGTGCTGAGATGTACTTTGACCTCAACGTGGTCTTCAATTTGGTTTATGCTTTGCTTTGACATCTACAATCTTCAATCTGGTTTGCTTACACAGTGCCTTTCAGTTGTTTAGCGGGAGCTCCTTACCCGTAGGTTTCTGCACTTGTGCTAGCTAGAGGGTTTCAATTTGTGTATCAGAATAGCACAGTTGGATTAGCAGTTAGGTTTGTCACCCTAGCTCCTACCCTAACTTATCTTGACTTCTCTGACTTACCTTTCAGTCACCACCCACAGTGCTGGGGTGGTGTGCTGAAATCTGTATAGGCAGCCCTGACCGGGAGTCCCGGTGCAGGCCCCTATGACAGATTCCTAGGTAGCCAACACTGGACCGTGACTGATCCGTAAGCCTGTGCTGTGACACACCGAGTGTCACAGGTAGCTAGACTCGAGACCGTTCCGACTCCGTGACCGTTCCGGGTATATCTAGCTTAGGGTTTATTTCTTATAGGAGTTTATCTATATTGGTTCACTGACTGTCTGATATCTTGAACCGGGATATTCCAGTACTTTGGGCAAAATCATTGGTTTCTCATTCAATGATTTTCCCGGCCCGATGGCGGCGACGGTAGCCCGACCAATGACAAGGTTCGAGAGGCCAGATTTGGTGGCCTTTCCGGTGTCGTAACCGATACCGATACGACCCACGTCCGCCTGGGGGGTGGCGAAGACGTCCACCTGGTCCCCTACGGCCAAGGGGCCTCCGAGGTTGGGGGAGTGCTCCTCTGCCTGCGGGACCGGCTCTTCGGGGACCGTCTGTTGGGGCGCTTCCACCTGGACACCGTGCGGACGACGTGTGGACTAAGTCGTTCGTACGGGCGACACACGCGTGGAAACGTATAAGAAAAACAGTGAAGAACTGGCGCTCACTGGCCAAAACGTACACCCCTGTGGACAACGTGCAAACTACGTGGTTCATAAGGGTGGAAACAATCAAGCGGCACAAGTTGAAAAAAGGTTCACACAACCACGAGCTTGGACACCGTTGGACAACGTGTGGACACCGGCGCTCACAGGCGGAAGAGCACAAAAGTTACCTTTACTTCCGGTTTCTTTTCAGGGGCTTTGGCACCAAGCGCTGTGAAGATCTCAAAGTGCTTCCCTTCAGTGAGTGGCTTGCCAGCAGCAATTGCCAGAGCCACCTAAGGACACGACATGGTCCCGAGGCTCACAGTTTTGCAAGCGGTTATTTTTCCTAGTGGAAAAAGGCGACGTGGATGAATCGGGTCCGGTTTTTGACACGGTCGACCGAACCCTCCGGTTGCACTCCGTGCGCGCGGGGGTTGGACTGCTGGTGGGTTTGAAGCGGGACCGGCAGTGCTATTGTGAGTACTGCTATGCGCAGTGCGAGCGGGCGCACCCGGATAGTGCGGGGTGCCACTACAAGAGCCATGTGGACGAGTGGGTGCCGTTCACTTTGACGGTGAAAGAGGCAACGCAAGCCCGGCAAACACGACGTCAAGCGGCGGAGGCCGCGCATGAGATGGGCGTGATGGTTGCGCGGGGGAGCATTTTTGCACGGCCATCTGGGGGAGATGACTTGCACTCCTACTATTTAGTGAAGGCGCTTGGTGGAGTGCAAGTGGTTGAAGATCCGGCGGGGATGAAGGACGATTACTACAGCCCGGCGGGGGAAGGGGTGTATGCAACGTGTGGGGAATATGTTGTGGAAGGTCGCTTCTTGGAATGGCGTGATGAAGAGACGTGCACGGAGTACTTTGTGGACACTAGTAAAAAATGCCTTACATATTCCCACCACATTGCGTGTGTAGATGTGATCATGACCAAACGCAGAATAGGAAGGAAAGATTATTATCATCTATCCGATGCGGAGCATCAACGCATCCTAGGATTGCTATTTTGATCACCTCCCGTGCCTCTCTCGTGCCTCTTGTGCCTCAAGAAAATAGGCGGACGGTCAAGGTGTGACATACAATTTTTTTGAAGCAAATTATTGTTTTGCCTTATTTCAAAAACTGGTTGTGCCTTAGAATTGTGGCCTTAAAGGGTTAATTAAGCTCCAAACCTGAAAAATGCATCATTACACCATGGGCATAAGGCATTATTATCAAAAATATATCTGAAATTATGAAAATTAGCCGAAAAGAGCCCGAAACATACGAGTTATCGGGCAAATGAAGATCATTTCTTCATTCAAACAACTTGTTGTGCCTTAGATAGGTTGTGGTGAGGTAAGGCAACCTTCAAAACTTCGCAAACATGACATTAAACCGTAGGCGTAAGGCTATTTGAGCCAAAATAGGCCTAAAATGCAGAAAACATCCCGAAAACAGCGGTTTTCGGGCCATATTTCTCAAAAAATAAAAAAGTTTCAAGAACCATCTTTTGTGTGACACTTGGATATGTTGTGGTGGGGTAAGGCAACCTTCAAAACTTCGCAAACATAACATTAAACCGTAGGCGTAAGGCTATTTGAGCCAAAATAGGCCTAAAATGCAGAAAACAGCCCGAAAACCGCGGTTTTCGGGCCATATTTCTCAAAAAATAAAAACAATTCAAGAAACAACTTTTGTGTGACACTTGGATATGTTGTGGTGGGGTAAGGCAACCTTCAAAACTTCGCAAACATAACATTAAACCGTAGGCGTAAGGCTATTTGAGCCAAAATAGGCCTAAAATGCTGAAATCAGCCCGAAAACAACGGTTTTCGGGCCATATTCTCAAAAAATCAAAAAAATTTCAAGAAACAACTTTTGTGTGACACTTGGATATGTTGTGGTGGGGTAAGGCAACCTTCAAAACTTCGCAAACATGACATTAAACCGTAGGCGTAAGGCTATTTGAGCCAAAATAGGCCTAAAATGCAGAAATCAGCCCGAAAACAGCGGTTTTCGGGCCATATTTCTCAAAAAATTAAAAACATTCAAGAAACAACTTGTGTGTGACACTTAGATATGTTGTGGTGGAGTAAGGCAACCTTCAAAACTTCGCAAACATGACATTAAACCGTAGGCGTAAGGCTATTTGAGCCAAAATAGGCCTAAAATGCAGAAAACAGCCCGAAAACAGCGGTTTTCGGGCCATATTTCTCACAATTTCTTTTTTTCAAAAACCAACTTTTTTCGTTGTCTTAGAATTGATCCCTTAATTTCTAGTGACTTTCAAAACTTCCTAACGTTGAATTATGCATGTGACCACTTTGTGACGGCATAGGGAAATGCGACGGCTCTGGTTATACTCAATCTGATACCGAATCGTATTAGAATGAGATATTGAACGCCGCTGTTTCGGCAAAGTGAGCAAGGACTGCCAGTCCTGCGCTGCTTGCTGAGCATTCTGTTCTTTTGCCGCCTTCGCTGTCTCTCCAGGCCCGTAAGCCAACAATGAGCCGCCCGGACCACGATTAGCAGTCAGATCGCTTTCTGCTGCAGGTGTCATTGGTACCTATATTGTAATATAAAAGTACAAAGTTAGTCACTAACAGGTAACACCTCATTAGGTTAATGAGCAATTCGAAACAATACTCGTATTCATTATAAAACTGTTAAGGGGAAAACACAAAGGTTAGAAACTTTGCACAACTGCTCATTAAGCTAATGAGACATATTTTACATTACAAGCTAAAGATACATATTTTATTAACATCGGTCTTGATCAATTACGGTTGTCAATGTAAGTTTATGCCTACTTCTTTAGCTTTGCTTTACTACATTCCTGTCGATGGCTCGACTTCCAGTGCTGCTTCGCACAATCATGGGAACAATATACTGCTTGGTGACAGCCACCACACCGCTTCTCTCCTTGTTTACCACAATTTATACAGAGACACTGGTGTGCTGACACCGAGGACTTCCCGAACCGATCTTTGTTTGCCTTCCGAACAGCAGATTGTGTGAAGCACGCGGTCCAGCCGTTGGGAAGCTTTACTGGTGAATTAAAGTCGGTTGTGCCAGAATCATGCAGTAAAGGGCAAAAAAGAAAAACTGCTCATTAAGCTAATGAGACTTTTTGTTCAAGCTTTGGTCAGTCATCGAATTTATCCGGTAAAAACAGTCACACATGTCATATAATGACAGTAGGTATCATACTGACTATAAAGAAAAAAACACGGAAAGGTCAGAAACTTTGCAAAACTGCTCATTAAGCTAATGAGGCTTTTTGTTCAAGCTTTGGTCAGTCATCGAATTTATCGGGTAAAACAGTCACACATGTCATATAATGACAGTAGGTATCATACTGACTATAAAGAAAAAAACACGGAAAGGTCGGAAACTTTGCAAAACTGCTCATTAAGCTAATGAGGCTTTTTGTTCAAGCTTTGGTCAGTCATCGAATTTATCGGGTAAAACAGTCACACATGTCATATAATGACAGTAGGTATCATACTGACTATAAAGAAAAAACACGGAAAGGTCAGAAACTTTGCAAAACTACTGCTCATTAAGCTAATGAGGCTTTTTGTTCGAGTTTTGGTCAGTCATCGAATTTATCGGGTAAAACAGTCACGCATGTCATATAATGACAGAAGGTATCATACAGACTGTAAAGAAAAAAACCTAAAGGTCAGAAAGTTTGCAAAACTGCTCATTAAGCTAATGAGGCTTTTTGTTCAAGTTTTGGTCAGTCGTCGAATTTATCGGGTAAAACAGTCACACATGTCATATAATGACAGAAGGTATCATACAGACTGTAAAAAAAAAAACATAAAGGTCAGAAACTTTGCAGAACTGCTCATTAAGCTAATGAGGCTTTTTGTTCAAGCTTTGGTCAGTCATCGAATTTATCGGGTAAAACAGTCACACATGTCATATAATGACAGAAGGTATCATACAGACTGTTAAAAAAAAACATAAAGGTCAGAAACTTTGCAAAAACTGCTCATTAACCTAATGAGGCTTTTTGTATAAGCTCTGGTCAGTCATCGAATTTATCGGGTAAAACAGTCACACATGTCTGTAATGACAGAAGGTATCATACAAACTGTAAAAATAAAACATAAAGATCAGAAACTTTGCAAAACTGCTCATTAAGCTAATGAGGCTTTTTGTTCAAGCTTTGGCCAGTCATCGAATTTATCGGGTAAAACAGTCACACATGTCATATAATGACAGAAGGTATCATACAGACTGTAAAGAAAAAACATAAAGGTCAGAAACTTTGCAAAACTGCTCATTAAGCTAATGAGGCTTTTTGTTCAAGTTTTGGTCAGTCGTCGAATTTATCGGGTAAAACAGTCACACATGTCATATAATAACAG
>LGRX02027859.1:0-39735 GCA_001247695.2 Cymbomonas tetramitiformis | reverse complement strand
GCACATCCTCGGTGGTGGCGCCCCGTTAGCACAGCCTCGGTGGTGGCATAGCCTCGGTGGTGGCGCCCCGTTAGCACAGCCTCGGTGGTGGCGCCCCCTTAGCACAGCCTCGGTGGAAAACTTGATTTGGACAATCGAGCCGCCAGTGGCGGGCATTTAGGTGTGGGGCGGTTGGGGAGGTAAACAGGTGAAAACACGCTTCACGTCTACGTACAAGTTCTTCAAGTCCCTGCAAGACAACGAGAAGGCCGTTAACTGCATGTTTTCTACCTTGGTACCGCGGGCATATCGTTCTCGTGTGCCTTCCAAGGAGACCTGGGAGACCACTGACACTATCGTCTCCACTTTGCGCTACCCAGCTACCGTGTGTTGCAAGGCGCAAGACCGTGGATATATATTGGTTGCTGAGTGATGCTATGAACCGTTGTGGTCGTCTGTATTACACATTCGGCAAGGATATCACTGCACTGGAGACTGCCCCTGAGGATCCCGATGACACCAATCCCATTCAACAACGTTTTTGCATTGAAATGCGCCGTGAGGTTCGCACATGGTTGCGCCCCTTCCTTGAGCCGCTCTTCGAGGTCGTCACGAGCAAGGCGCACACCTTCCTCGCCCTTATGCTCGACCCGCGCTTCAAGGGGCTAGGAGTCATCGTGGGACTTGTTGGTCAAGTGAAGTGCCAGGCTCTGCGCGCCAAATATGACGCTGACCACCTCCTCCCTATGATGCTTGCCCATCACCAGGCCACCCATTCTCAGCCCCCTGCAAACGAGGAAGGTTCCACTCCCGCCGTTGCACCCGCAGGAGAGGAAGGTTGCGAAGACCTTCAAGAGGATGAGACTGTGGCACCAGCAGAGATCACACGTGTGGCGATGGTGGCGGAACTCAAGAAGTTCCGAGGTCTGCGCATTTCCTTGGAGGATATCGAGAAAGTTGGTGGTGTGCTAGTTTGGTGGTCTCTAAATGAGAAGAACTTCCCCTTCATCGCTCATGTTGCTCGCGCCATACTCGGTATCCCTGGTTCCCAGATTGAGTGCGAGAGGATCTTCAACATTGCTGGTTTGATTGTGGGCCTACGACGTACACGTCTCTCACTTGAAGCTCTCAATGAGATCGTCAACATCTACAAGAACTACCCCAATGACCCAACCTACAAGTTGCCTGCTCTGGAAGGGGCTGACTTGGACCCCGCGGTTGATTGGGATCACCTGGCCAAGAATGAGGAATCGGCAGTGGTTGAACACGAGGTTGAGCTCCGTGAGGCGGGCTTCCTTGAGGAAGAAGATGACATTGATGCATAGAGTGCCTTGTTCACTTTAGACGTATGATCCTAAGGACGCCATAGATGTGATATATCATATGTGCCTGACTATTTATATGGTTATATGATAAATAGCAGCTGCTTTTGTCATCAATACAGTGAATATAACACCAGTAATGACATTATATCGCACAGACATAGATTATTATCAACAAATAACATCATCGGATTACAACGCACATTATGCATTTCAAATGGCGCGTGATTTACTGTACGATCATAACTGTATTGGGTACTTTCGTGTACAATATTGGGTGTTTTCGTGGTAGATCCACACATCCCGCCTTTGTGGAATGCATGATTCGGATCCGTGTGCAGACGCAACCTTGTGATGCAAACTTAGTGCGTCAAGCATGAGAAATTTGCATGGCCCTCGTAGGCGGTGTTTCCATTGTGGATCCTTTAATATATCACTTCGAATCCTGAGTTGGATTTTGGAACCCGCTTGTTCGTTTACACACGAGTGATACTGGAATTTTGTGAGTGCATGTGGTAAATATATCACAGCACACAACTCTGGTTCTGCACTCTGCCGTTTGTCATTGATATGTTTCGACATTACTACAGTAGTAAGGCACCGACTATACGGTACGCTTTTTTATCACTATAAAACCCTATAAAAACCCTATGACATATACAATAACCCTATGTCATATATGTCATAAGTCATACCAGAAAATGACAAGAAAATGACACGTAAAATGACAAGGAAATATACAATAAATATACAATAAATAATTACGTAATAAATGATAAATAAATTACGTAAATAAATGTGTAACAAAATAAGATTTAAATAAGTTCTAAAATAAATTTAAATAAGTTCTTAAATAAATTATATAAATGATGTATATTATTACATATATATATCATAAATTGTTCTTAAGTTATTTAATCAAAGTCGCATAAGTAATTGAATTGTACCTATTCTTGTTTTATGTGGCTTTATGTTATTCATATAGCACAATCTTTGGAGCAAATGCATTTTGGCACCAATATAATGGAGCACACTTGTATCATCCACATTGTGTTCATAATCTCCGTGTTGCCAATAATGTCCACTTAACAATCTATGAAAAGATTCGTGGTAATCGCAAAGAATTTGTTTGTTTCTATTTTTATGGCAAGTGAAATTAAATTTCCAATGTTTTTTTACCTTTAATGGAAATATATCTTTTCCTTTTAATTCTTGAAATACTTCTTTCATTTCAAGTTGATGTTTCATAAAGAAAGTCTTGTCTTGAACCTTTTTACTTGTGTTTTCCAAAAGTTCTTTTAAGGCTTTTTTCATTTGAAATTGATGTTTCAAGTTAATGTCATCAAAGTAATCATTAATGGTAGTAACACAATCTCATTTAGGCTTAATATCATTGATTCCAAAGTAATCTTGAATGGCTTTACTTTGAGGTGTAGTCATTGTGATTTGTTCTACCTTATGAAGTCTTACTCTTTAAGTGGAAAATTCTCGTTACAAAAAATAACAATTTCTAATATACATTCACATATTATAAAAAAGTCTTTTGAAAATAAAAAGAGTCTTTTGACAAAGGTACAATAAATTTACAATGAGTAAAAAATATATTACTCAAATACAAATCAACATACATTCACTTATTATAAAAAAGTCTTTTGAAAATAAAAGAGTCTTTTAAGAAATGTACAATAAATTTACAATAAGTAAAAATATGTTATACAATATACAAATACATAATACAATACACATACAATAAAAATCTTTTCAAAATAAAAGAGTCTTTTAAGAAATGTACAATAAATTTATATGTAGGTTTTTTCTGCTTTTTTGTCCCCCTGAAAAAACCGAAGAAGTTACGGGTTTGGAGAATGAGGAGTCAATTTCAAGAAAAATCTAATAACATCGTTTGAAAAGTTTTCAAACAACGAAGAAATTCTAAGCTCCAAACCATTCTCTCCAAGTAAATTTGAAGATGCAACTAATGTATCTCTCCTCGCTTCGCTAGTAAAGAAACCTAAACCTTCACAAATCAAAACATAGTTGTCTACAATGTTATTATTCACATCTAAATCAGCGTGTTGAATTTTGAAATTAGCTTGTTGAGTACCTGTTTCATTACCTGCTAGCTGAAATATACACATTACACCAAAAGTATTTGCAGGAAATTCCAATATTCGAATACCTTGACCAGCTTTAGGCTGTATTCTCGGAAAATTTGACAAATTGAGATTTTCGTATTGTAAAGTTTTTGTTGTTAACTTATTGCATTCTATATCATTACATTCTATATTATTGCAACCTATTATATCACCTTTCATATTAATTCTGAAAAATGGAGTTGCACTACCATCAGGTTTTTTTTTGAAAATTTATAAAATATATAGTTTCAGCATTTTGTATGTCCACGGCTGAAGTATTCAAACCAATAAATGAATTACCTGATACTTTTGTTCCAAATAAATCAATGTTAGTTTTGTTATTTGTAGTATTGTTTATTTCTCCATTGACTCTTGCATTTCCATTTACTAACAAACCGGAAGTTGTATTTACTTGCAGTTCACTGCCTGTAACAATTATAAGACTATTATCAGTTCCATCCTTTAGTTCAATTTGTGCAGTTCCACTATTTAAAACATTTTTCAAATATCGGAAGTTTATAATTGAAGTATTCAAAACGTCTCTGCCGTATAGATTGTTTACGTATACGTCACCAACTGTCCTTTCTATATCATTACCACCGGGTAGGTTTATCCACTTAGTAGACCCCCCAGTTGGAGCATTTCCATTTACCGTATTACATTGTATATTTTTACAAACAATATCATTTCCAAAAGAAGACATCTGATATATATATATATATATTAAATCACAATTTAAAATCAGGTTTAATCCAAACCAATAATCCTGAACCCGGAGTTGTTATAACTTTACTAGTAGTATACTACCGATTATAGCCCACCACCCAAAACCCTAAAGACGAATTTAAATGATTAATAAATACAAGAGAAAACCCAAAAGAAATAATTACGTAATAAATAGTGAATAAATTACGTGATTAAATGTGAGTACGATAAAAAATCTACAATAAAAAATAAATAAATAAATCTACAATAAAAAGATAAAGATAAAATTGAAAGTAAATAAAAAGTAAATTAATTAATGTTTCAATAAGATATATGTTAATTGTTGGCCTCTAAAAATAGTAAATCATTATAGTCTTAAATCAATGGAATTTTCACGTAGATATTCATTCATGTCTAAATATACTAAACAAGTAATATCAAAATCTTTGTTTTCTTGACTTTTGATTACCAAAGTGTAAAATATAGCTTCATGTATATCTTTGATTGGAATATCGTTATTTTCCGAATCTTTAATGATTAGGTTGTATAATGTTGAATTAATGTGCAAATAATGATGAATATCTTTTCCCCAAAAATTGATTACCTTTTCTAAATCAGAAATAACTTTATGATTAATAAAATATTCAAAATACGATTTAATGTAATCTAAATAATCTGATTTTTGCAAATTTTGAAATTTGTTTTGAACTTCATCTTTATACAAATAAAATTGTTTAATATATTGTTTACATTCCATGTCTTGAATAGCTTCCATAATTGTTTCTTACATTATAATGTAACATAATCTTTAAATTAATTAAGTTCTCTATATAATAGTGAACTAGGATAGTGAACTCCTAATCTTCTTATATCATTTATTATCTCTTCTTGCCTCTTAATCTTCCTTATTTCTTCCTTTTCGTAATATAATCTAAGTTCTTCTTCAAATGATATGTCGAATTCCATATAACAAGCATCATCTATGTTCCTAATCTCTACGTGTAGTGTGCCTTTTATCACATACATGTTAACGCCAATATGATTGTACTCTTCTTCACCATAGTAAAATTTTCTCATAAGATTTAAAGCCGGAATTCTTTGACATTCAAAACCACCATTCATCTCAACTTCATCACACAAGTAACGATGTAATAACACGGTGAATTGAAATTTCCAATTTACTTCACGGCATATGGGACACTTTTTAACATATTCATCACCTTGTCTTTCTAATTTGCACAAACACTTATTACATATTGTACCTTCGTTGCAAACTTGACAAATAAAGTTGAATGTATCATAAGATTTGTGTTCAAAAGATTCAAGACAAATACAACAATGTTTGTTATCATTAGTATTCATCTTGCTTTGTTTACACTATTGAGTTACACACTTTAAGTGGATTTTATTTTTTTGAGGTTTTTTGTCCCCCTGAAAAACCGAAGAAATTCACACAATTAAATTAAAAGGAAATCTTGCAGGTCCTCGGTTGTTATTATTTGTTGGTAAATTTGCAATAGGTCGTGATGTCACTTGTGGTGATTGAATATTTGCAGATTTAATTAACTTTTTCTTTTTGGAATATTTTTTACGAGGTTTCGTGCCTTTTTTGGAATGATATTCTTTGGCACATTTTTTTAATGTTTCGTTCCATTCAGCACGAGTCATAAATGTGTATATATTAATATATATATTTTTATGGTTGATTAGCTCTACTTGCACGTTGTCCTCTTGTATACATTTGCGGACTTGCTTCTTCTTCTATAATTTCCACACCACTAATATCAGTAGTATGATGTAGCGTTTACGGACAGAATTTTCCCCCACCACAAAAACCCTAGGGCTGCGCCCTAGGGTTGGGGTAAAATCCAATCCCCAAACCCTACAACATTCTACTTTCCTCCAAACCCTAGGATGACGTGTCAATTTTCCGGTGAGCTTCCGGTGAATTTATCCGGTCCGGTGAGCTTCCGGTGAGCTTCCGGTGAATTTATCCGGTTCGGTGAGAGTTTCCGGTGGAATAAATATAAATATGATAAATTAGAAAAAAAGAATTTATCATAAATAAAATAAAAATAATAAGAATAATAAAATGTAAATACGTTAAAATAAATCTAAATATAATTTATTAAAAAGTTACGACACAACTATATTTTCTTGTGTAATCGAAGGTTGTCGACTTAATTCTAATACAAATCGAAGTACATTAGCACTTGTCGAAAAATTTCCATTTAGTGAACTCCAATAACATTAGATGAAGCTACCAAACTGAAAGGGTTACTTATTCCAGTAAATATAGCAAGACCCGAGCATTTTAGAATATATTCGTCTCCAATAATATTATTGACACCTTCATCAGCGTGTTGAATTTTGAATTTTACAATATCTGTATTTAGTTCGTTAGCTTGTAATTGAAATAAATACATTGCACTAAAAGTGTTTTCTGCAAATTCTAAAATACGAATACTTTGTCCGGATATTGGATTATTTCTTTGAAAATTTCTTATATCAAGATTTTGATATTGTAAAGTTTTTGTTTCAAAGACGTCTTTTACCGTAACTTTGCCGTTAGCTCGTTCAATATCATTTGTTGTTCCTTGTACATCAAGCCATTTTGAACTTCCCCCACTTGGTGCATTTCCATTAACGGTTGTACATTGTAGATTTTTACAAATCAAATCTTTACCAAAAGACGCCATTTTTATTTTTATTCTATAATATAATTATATGATATATAAAATTACAATTTAAAATCAGGTTTAATCCAAACCAATATTCCCGAACCCGGAGTTGTTATAACTTTACTTTCCATACACACGCCAATAATTCCAACATTATTTGTAGTAATTTGTGAAGAATTGACTGAACCTCCCGAAACACAACCTAACATTTGACCTTTAACATAACTTCCATCAATAGCTTTGCAAGTTGTAAATCCTTTTGTACAAACAAAACAAGAATTTCCGGTTGTTGAATTTTGAACACAAACACCGATAGGCATACAATTTTGATTAGATTGACTTGCCGACGCTGAATATATTTTTACACCATTTACATCTGAAAAATCATCAGAAAATTGAACAATATCTCCAGCATTTATTGTTCCTCCGGTATTATTTTCAAAAGTAAATACATCACCGGTATGAGGAACCGGACTCGTTGGCAAACTTGCCGTGTATGCATTTGTTAAAGTTGTCAATGGAATTCCTAAACTTGTAATAGAAGACGTAGCTGATGTATAACTAAAATTTAAACTATTTGTGAGTATTGCACTTGTAGCATCTATATCTCCGGTTAGATTAATATTTCCTCCGGTATTTCCAACAGCCAATACTTGACTTAACGAACCGATACTTCCAGAATTTATAGCACCAGATTTTATTTCGCCCGAAACTGAATCATAATATAATTGTAAACTTTCTAATGTCACATCAGGACTTGGTCTTATAGGTTTCACCGTAAATGAATTTGGATTTGTTTGGTCTAAAGTACTTCCGGTTCCATTAACTATAATTCTATTTGCAATATTATTACTTGTTTGTCCGTTGTTATGACCTGCATAGCTTCCTAAAAATGTACAACCCGAACCTGGAAAAAAGGTTCCACTTTCCCTACCAATAGCTACAATGTTGGTTTCTAATGTTTCATTTTTATTACACGAATCATCACCAATACATACCGAGAATTCAGGCGGCAAATCATATCCACAACCCGAACCCATACATATTGTATCTACTGAATTTGTTGCATTAAAAGCCATACAATTCCTTCCCATACAAATAGAACGTTCGCCTATATGATTAGCATTTATGTAACTTTGTGTTTGTTCACCAATAGAAATTTTAGCAGCACCTCCCGAACCAGATTCAATTCTAATATTATTCCCACTAACTTTTTCTTGATTTATTGTCATTGTACCGGTTCCCGTAAAAGAAATATCATTTGTGGTAGTTGTACTTCCTTGGTCTGTAACTGATTGCAAATTTTGGTTAGCCCCGGAAGGCAAGTTTTGAAGTAAAGAACCGTCACCAATAAATTTTCCAGAATTCAAAGTAATATCACCGGTGTTCAAAATTAGAGGTCCATCATTTAAAAGTACACCGGCTCCAAGTGGTTCTACATTCAATGTGGTTTGCATAAATGACCATTCATTTATACCGGCGTCTCCAATTTTCAAGCGAGTTTGAGAAACTGGGTCATTTGATTTAATTTCAAAAGAACTATCAAGTTCATCTAAACCTATCGAAAATTTTGATTTACTTGCAGGATTATTTAAAATAAAATCATAAAAATTAATATTATTCACTAAATTCAAATCACCGTCAGTCTGTAATTTCATAAATTCTCTTTGATTATTTACATCAGAATTATCAATAAATGAAATATCTCCACGGTATAAAAAATCTGAAGCCATATGAATTGTTTGACAAGGGTTTGAATTATCACCTATTTGATTTACATTTAATTGATTAATTGTTAAAGGGTCGGGGGTAGGATTAGGACCAGGGTCGGTTACATTGTTTAAAGTTGTAAGAAATACATTTTTGCCGAAAGAACTCATATATCTATATATATTATAATACGATTTTTAAATTTACGGTTGAGCAAGTTTCATAAACACCGTTCCAAATTTATCATTTGGATTCGCTTTGAATACATATAAACCATTTACTTGCGTAATATCTTCAACCGGAGGAACATTAGTTGTATCTACGATAGGCAAACCATTAAATCTTACTTTCATTTTATTTGCTTTTGCAGCCATATTCAAATTTACAATACCGGGGTCACCGCTTTGAGAACCATCAATATCTAAATAAATATCAGCTCCAACCATTTGTAAAGTTGTTTTTGTTGTTTTATTTTTTTTACCAATATATACTGCATTTCCTACATTAACATTTTGATTCATGATTAATTCTTTTCCAAAACTAGACATTGTATATAATATATCACACAAAGAAAGAATTTGCAGGTTTTAGAATTGGATTATTTAAAGGATGTTGTTCGGGAAAGGTAAACATTGAAGTTTTTAAAGTTGGTTTATCTCCATGTCCAAAAATATAAGATTTATATCCAGCTAATTCATTTACATTTGAAATTTTGGCAGGGGGTAAAGTTATGTCACTTATCGATTTACAAGGCAATTGTTGCATAGAAGGTGGTCTAAACCCTGACATTTGCATTAGAGAAGGTGGTAATTCAGCTTTATTTTGACCTATACTTTCACCTAAACTTGTAGGCGAGTCATTTGGTTGAAATCGATTCATTTTTTTATTATGTATAATAATAAATAAACATTTAAACAATCAATTCAATCATACGCCCAACACCTACACGCAAAACGCTTGTACATGCACAAAATACAAACACTTCATTATTTGTTAATACTTCTTCAGTTGTGTTTGTACCTTCACTAGTCTCTAAATACATCATTGTGTTAATACCACGAGAGTCTAAACCTGAAATTGAGCGTACTCCCATATCACTAGGCATATTTAAGCGAACCATAAAAGTGAAATAGTGGTTAACCCAGTCTTCAAAAGAATTGACTTTGCATCCACATTTAGTCATGTATTGGTCGGCTTTCGCTACACACATCGAATTGAAATATCCTAATGCATCGTTTCGGTAATTTGGAATATAAAGATTATTCACATTGAATTGTCCACTTCCTAATCTTCCAGATTTAAAGTCAAAGTAACTTGGTATATAAGTAGGACCGATTTTATTGTCGATTTGCACAAGACCAAGAGATTTGGTTTGATAATCCCCTATACGTTGAACAGCATATATTTCATCGATCGATTGAGAACTTAAACTAAATCGTGTAGATTTACTCATACCGTCATGACTAGATGTAAAAGAATAGTAATTTTTAAAAGGAATTTCAAGGTAGCCATCTCGTTTTAATTTTGCGTCGACTGCCGAATCATAGACTCCATTTGAGAAGGTGATAGTTTCAATTGTAAAATAAAGTTTTTGTAAAGTAAATCTTCCACCTGAAATTAAAGCTTGTTGACCGTTGTTATTTAATCCATTTCCTAATCCCAAGCTATTTTGAACAACACCTAAAACTTCCGGGCCATGCAAATAAAATCGAAGTTGAATAGTTGGCAAAAGAGATGTATCTAAATAACTCGGCTCGCTCTCTCCTATAAAGCTTCTAAATTCTTGAATTATAAAAGGTCGAAATGTTTTATAATAATCAAGGTTGGTCACTTCAATTTCTTGGTTTTGTAAAACTCTTTGATAACTAATTTCTTTATTTAAAGTAGTTTGTAAATTGTCTAAAACCGTAGCCACGGTGCTATAACCATTATAACCACTCTGGATTTGCACACCTCCAGCCGTGCATTCTACCCGAGAGATTAATTTTTCTAAACCATTTGGAAGCATTGTTCTCAAAAAATCAGCACCTCCCGGAATGGTAATATTATTTTCGTTCGCTCGAGCTTCACAATGCATCGAAAGTGATTTTAAATTTATAATTACGTTTGACGGAAGATTTAGAGTGATTGTAGAATTATTTGTTGCGGTGTCTTGATTTGTGGTTTCAAGCCTAAAATAATTAGTGCTATAGCCGGAAACTTTTTGAAGTGCGTACGCAAGAGTTAATGGCAAAGACATTCTTTTATATATAATATATTAGTAACATAAATAAAAAAATTTAAAATTGTGAAAGTTCTTTAATAATTATTGACATAGAATAACTTATACTTCCATCTCGAGCTTCGGTAGGACTCACAAGTGGTATGGGTCTATTTTTGGAGTCGGTCAAGACAAATTTTAATTCAGTCAATTGTGATCCTGAAATGTCAATAGCGAAATTGTCATTGGGATTTAAAAAATCTATAAAGTTTGTAGTCAAGTCATTTGGTAAAAGAATTTTAGCGAAAATATCGCTAGCAATCAAAGAAGTGCTATCACTACTTATAGCGGATAAATTTGTAGACTCAACATTGTTAGTAGGCAAACTTGATATTCGCAAATATAGTGCATCATTTGTTTGTAAATTACAAGGATAATAAGATTCAAATACTGTGT
The DNA here is from genome assembly GCA_001247695.2 of Cymbomonas tetramitiformis. Taxonomy (NCBI): domain Eukaryota; kingdom Viridiplantae; phylum Chlorophyta; class Pyramimonadophyceae; order Pyramimonadales; family Pyramimonadaceae; genus Cymbomonas; species Cymbomonas tetramitiformis. The sequence continues at coordinate 28,547 of LGRX02027859.1, read as the reverse complement.
CAGGTGTTTTTATTTCAAATAAATCAATTAATTGAGAAACATTTGATAAATTATTAGTTTGTCTATTTACACGTCCACCTAAAATTTCGTCGGCGTCGTTATATTTGCTTGGACCTATAACTTTAGTTTGTAGTTCAGCTTGTAAAGGATTGTTTGCATTGAATTCATTCCTAACTGAAAAAGAAACAAACTTAATATTCGGAACTGCAATTGATAAAGTAATTTTAAACTTATTTTTATAATCTATAGGGTTACCATTATATTCTACGGTAACCGTTCCGGTAAATCCAAATTCATTATCTAAAACTGCTTTTATATTTGTACTTAAAACTGTTTCTAATTGAGCTAATTCTGTATAATTTGCAAAAGGAATTTCTACGGGAAATAATTTATCATCATTTGTTCTACCTATAAAGAAAATTCCATTAAAATTATTAATAGTGTACCATGTTTTAGCAGCCGAAAAGGAATTCAAGACAACACGTAATTTACTTGTAGCTCTATAATTTAATAAAGCTGTAGGTATATTTACATCTATTCTTCGAGAATCACCTGCCGAATTTTCTTCACTATTTAGATATATAGTTCGTGATGAAATTATATTATTCATTATCTATACTAATAAAAGATTGATTTTTAATATTTGCTTCCGTGTCCCTAATTTTTGGTTTAGAAATTTCGATATTTCCATTGGCTAATTCAGTGTAATATTCGGTTCTATTTAAATAATCATCTACTAAAAGTTCAATATGTGCTTTGGGAATATTTTTGAATATTCTTTCGGCTTCCACAATTAAAAGATCTTTTTCTATATTCATTTTAAATTAAATGTTCTTTTATATTTATTACTATTTTTTTCTAATAAATTGTAAGGTTTCAAAAAAAGTGTTCCAATCTGAGAATTAATACTATAGTAATATATCTTTACTTTGGAACTAACAAGTTTAGGGATTTATTACACCAACCTTTTGAGGTGTCGAACTATTTCCGTCATACTCAACATATCTAATTCCCTTTTTGAAATTACCTGAATTTATTTCTCGATTTTCATAACTTACACCGGTTGTTGGGGAAAATAAGTTTTTATCTTGCTTTTTTCTACCCGTTATTTTTCTAATTTTTTCCGTAATAGGATCATAACTCGGAACTTTGTCTATACTTTTTTCTTCGATTGGATGCAATCCTAAATATTTTCGTAAATAATTCTTTTCTTCTAGACTCTCTTTAACTCCCATGCTATCCATAAAATCTGTAAAATTAATAGGGGGCGCTTCGTTTAACAATGCACCTTCTAATACACCTTGAGTCGTTCTAAAATAATGTTCATCTTTAGAATTTGTTGGTTGATAGTATCCAAAATAACCCCCCATAACTGAACCACCTATAGCATTTGCGAAACCAAATCTAGATCTTGCCGTGGAAACTCTTTCGGTTTGGGGATAATTTTCGGTATACATTTGCTCTAAATCATGTAATTTTACAAGATCATTTTCAGTTCCCGGTTTTGGATTGACATGAATAATTTCATAATTAGAATTTGGATGTGGTTTAATTCTTGCCGGTAAGGAAACTAAATCACCTTCCGTTGAATAAACATATTGTTTTTCCGTTGGTGTATTTACCGGTTTTTGTAATGGATTAATTGCAGGGTTAAAATGATGACCTTCAACATTATATTTTTCAGCAATAAAATTGCTTTGTGCGGAACCGTTTGAGTGGCCAGTTACCGAAATTTTGTAATTATTTCCATATTTTTTAAAAACATTTTCATATCTTTGAGATGCTTCGTTATATCTTTGAGTTGAGCGTTGTTTGCCTATAGTTGTTAATAAATTAACATACCAATCTTCTATATTTTTCATTCTATTAGGATCATTAGAAATTGTTTCTAATTTGTAAAATTCAGCGTCACTTCCACGATATGCTATGATTACTTCTTTATTTATGGAATTAACTAATGTAACCGAATTTCGCCCACTTAATGTAGGGTCTATTTGAAAATTGGGAAGTTCTCTCATTATTTTATTCAATTTTCCTTTATTGTTATAGCTAAAGGCATAAGCTGAATTTGCGGCTAAAGCATATTTTTTTTGAATAAGATTATCAAATTTAATTGTATTTTTTCCAAGAAAATTATTTATTGCTTGATTTGGAATATTTTTGAAATCTGCATGTATTGCATTCAATAGTTCCGCCGTTTGTTTTTTTATTTTTTGGGATGTAAAATCATTATTTTTAATTTTTGGAATTCTCTCAAACGGAGTGGAATCTTTGTTATCACTTTTATTATTTTCAAATTTAAAATCATTACTTTTCAAATTGGTGTCATCTACAAATTTCGCTTTTTGACAAAATATATTTGAAGGATTATTATCACAAAATGTATTCATGAATTATTAAATTAATATTTTCATTTTAATATAAATTTCCCCGAACAAATGTTTTTGAGAAGAAGTAATAAAATTTTTAATTGTTATTTGTAGTACGTGAACGTGTTTTTGCCGGTGAGAAATTTCTATTAGGAGACGTCGGGTTTCTTCGATCTACACCGGTAATAACAACGGGATCACTTGGTAAAGAAAAGGATAATGCTTGTCTTAATAGTGGATTTACAACTGTCCTTGATGAAGGACCAGATTCGCCTTGATTTTCGGGTGTGTTTAACGGAGATGGAGAAAAATCTTCACGAAGTCTTTTTAAATCTGAATTAATTTCTTCAGTGTCAATTTCACTCAACAATTCTTCTTCTTCTTCGAAACTTATTGGAGTAGATTGTGAAGACAACTCTTCTTGCATAATATATTTTGGAAAATCAAAATCATGCTTTAATTCTTTAGTCAAATGCATAGGATTTATAGGAGAATTTGTTAGATCAAAATAAAATAACTCTGGATTTGAACTAGGTGCGGTCATACTATAGCTATTTTTAGAAAGATTGCCATAACTTTTAAACATTTTTTGAGAATTTGGTACTCTATTTGTTATATCCATCATTTTTAAACATTGTTGTTTGGTGTACGCGTCGGTTAATTGCGGTCTCATTTAGAATTTGTTTAGTATAAAATAAATAAATAAATTTATTAATTTAATGTTTGAAATTCATAATGCAAACTGTTTCGATATTTTCCCTAAAATAAATGATAATTCCGTAGATTTATTTGTATTAGATTTACCTTATAACCAAACCGCTTGTAAATGGGATAAAGAAATAATTGATTTAAATTTATTGTGGAAACATTTGAAGCGTATAGGTAAAGAAAAAACATGTTATATTTTTCTAACCACAACTAAATTTGGACATAAGATAATTGAAAGTAATAAAGCATGGTTTCGATATGATTTAGTATATTTAAAGAGTATATCTTTAGGATTTTTTCATGCAAATCAGATGCCATTGCGAAGCCACGAGATGATTTATATATTTTATAAAAGACTACCTACATTTAACCCGCAAAAAACGCCCGGAAAGCCATATTTTAAATCTAGTGCAAATACTACGAATATATATACCAAACATTGCGCTAGATTACCGACCAAATGTGAAGACGGTTATCGATATCCAAAATCAGTTTTGAAATTTTCTAACGGAAATTACAAAAGTAAACATCCATGTTCTAAACCAATAGAATTAATGGAATATTTAATTAAATCATATTTACATGAAAATGACCTTGTTTGTGATCCTTTTATGGGTATTGGATCTAGTTTAATTGCTTGTAAAAACAATAATCGAAAATACATAGGCGTTGAATTAGATAGTGAGTTTTACAAAATTTGCATGGAAAGGACTGAGTCGTAATATCTCATAAAATATTTGGAATTTGAGAATTTCAGTTTGCTAGTGATGATCAGCGCGAAATTTTGGAAAAATAATATTTTCATAAAAAAAATGATTTTTAAAATAAATTTTAATAAATGTCAATGACGGGGTGCTGTGACCCCCTTACATAAGGACTGTCGCTAGTTTGTGGAAATAACTTACACAAACTTGCGAACCCCTCACAAACGACAAACTTCTAACTATCAAAAATGCCCCGAACCCGTCAAAGTAAGCAACCGGTTGCCGATGAGGTGACGATTGACTTGACCGTTGAATCGGAAGCCTCTGTAGAAGCGGATGCCGTTCAGGTTGAAACGCCTCCAGAAGCGCCGATGGTTTTTACGAAAGTAGTTCAGCAGGCGTTAGACGAAATGCCCGTAACAGACTTGCAAGCTATGAAAGAACGTTGGCAAGAGTTTCGCGATGCTCCAAAAGCGCCAGCAGGTTTCAAGCCTGCAGCGCGTTTGGCGACAGCGGCGACAGCGACAGCGACAACGACAGCGACATCGCCCCCGCCGCCTCCGTTTGTTTCAACAAGAGTTCGTGACCCTGATAATCACGTGAAAGTTGCGAGAGGTTGCAGCAACTTTTTGTGCAAGAAACCCGAAGAACAGCAAACAGGCTCTTGTTTAAAATGCGGACGAAAAGGTTGCAATGTTTGCATATTTCGTTCGCAATCGGCGTACTGCGCGGATATTGACGCCGGTATCAAGACCGATTGTGCCTGCTATATGCTGTTAAATTACGAGCACAGATATACAGAAGAGTGGGCTAACCGGTACCCCAACGCATGCAGAGGGTGTTTACACACCGATGATATTGTCAAGGTCTCGTACCCACTGGCTATTCAGGACGCGGAAACTGATAGGATTTTTCGAGGTAGAAACTAGAAGCTAGAACCAATAATAGAACAAGTAATAGACAAATAATACAAAGTTTTAATAAGAGCTATGTATTAATATCTAATTGCCCTCCGCGGGGTCTTTCTCAGTGCCCTCCGCGGGGTCTTTCTCAGTGCCCTCCGCGGGCTTTTGCTCATCGTCTGAACTATCTTTTGCAAAGGCAACGTAATCTACGTGTGCCATATTTTTAAGAAAGTGACCCAGTTCCTGCATAGGAATTTTCCCTGCTTCGCCATAATACACGTTTCCCGATTCCATACCTTCCAACGCTGTATCCATTACACGTTTTTGTTTCCTTTCCTCTGCTGTACCGTGCTTCTCCCTTGTATTATATTTAGTTGCGACGTCCGATTGACGCATGTTAGTACCTCCTAAAGTTTGCTTATAATAAGCAGTCTTTATTTTGCTTCGGAGGCGCATGGCGTGTTCGGGTGAAGGAGTAGGGTCTTTCTTGTCCTGTTTTCCAGGTCCTTCAATCGGACGGAAACGTTTCTTCTTTTCCTTCTTAGGAGAAGGCTCGGGTTCGGAATCGGACTGGCGTTCACGTTTGACACCGCGGGAAGAACCCGCTTGTGCCTCCGCATTTTGTTCCACGGTTGCGGGGATAACCTTTGAAGTATGGCACGACTCGCAACACTCTCCCCTTGCGAGAGGCATCGCATTGAACGGAATACCCCCACATGCTTTGTTGCATATTACGCATTGAAAACGGGAGCACTGCTTGCGTTTCGCACCGCGTGTTTTCGCCATAGTTACTTGTTGTAAGTAACTTGTAAGTAACTTGTAAGTAACTTGTACGTAACTGGTAAGTAACTGGTAAGTAACTTGTAAGTAACTTTTGAGTGTCTAAAAAATTCTTGACAATTTTTTTTTTACATTTTTCATTATCTCTTTTTTAAATAAAATAAAATAAATAAAATAAAATAAATAAAATAAATAATTTCTTTTTACCTATTTTCAGATGGGTCATAGTTACTTGAAAGTTACTTGAGAGTTACTTCAGAGTTACTTGAGAGTTACTTGAGAGTTACTTGAAAGTTACTTGTTACTTACTTGTTACTTACGTGAAAGTCATGATTACTCTTTCAAATAATACGCAATATGATTGCAACTCTAAAGTTCAACCCGATGTATACCTTATTGCAAAAGCAGTTCCGTGTGGAGGTATTAACTTTGACAAAGTTCGCACTAATCCGCGTATGGAGCCCGTTGATGCCGCTTGCAAGCACAAGAGCAGATACTTATTTTGTTCACGTTGTTGGGTGAAAGCGCCTAAGTTTACAACTAATAAGACTTGGAAATCCGTCGTCGTTCCGTCTCTTGTTGACTACGCCACTACCACGGCTTCCGCTGCTATTTCCGATGGCGTGCGCGATATTTTGTTTCGCGATTTTTGCAGGCACTTGCTTGTAGAAGAGCAGGAAAGTAAAAAGCGGATCAAGGAAGCGCAGACAAAAGCCGACAGTAAGTTAAAAAATTGCGTTGGTTCAGCGGAAAAAGAGAGGGAGGAGCTTGAACGGCAACACTCACAAGGGAGCGTAGATGCGCTTATGAAGTTTCGCATTTTGGACCCTACAGTTCCAGTCAAAGATACTTCTATTCCGGCACCTCAGTTCGAGTCAAGCGAGTCGGAAGAAGAAAGGTTAGAGTATTTTTCTCCAAACAAGGGTAAAATATGTGACGATGACGTTGAGAAGCTGCAAGTCGAAAATGCGGAGTTGTGTGACAAGATAACTGAACTTGAAACCATATGTGAGCAGTCTGCTGAAGAAGTCAAAAACTTAAAAGCCGAATATAATACAACAGAGTTGGACTCAACCCAGGCTTTTCGTCAAACTTGTCACATCGCCAAAACAACAAGTTAAACAGTTACAACGAAGACCTCGAAAGTACATGCCGCGAGCTAGGAGAAGAGTCAGAACAAAAGGTACAGGAGATAGCCGCTTTAAAAGAAAAAGTTGCCACACTTGAGGCCAAACTTTCGCACGCACAGTCTGAAAATGCGGACCTCAAGGCACAACTTGAGGTCGAGGAAGATATGGTAGAATGTCAGCAGCTAGAAATAAAAGAGCTACAAAATACTCAGCCCACTGAGGATATTTTACGGTTGGAATACGGTTCTCAAAATATTCAGCCCTCCGATGATATTTTACGGTTGGAATACGCTTCTCAAAATGCCGAAGACAAATCGGGAGGTCAACACCTCCGTTTTGAAAACAGCGACGAAGAAGCTGAGTCCGATTCCGAAGAACCAGCAGAAGAGTTTTATGCACCTACAGCTTTAAAGTGTGACTATTGTAACTCCTGTATATTTTTTACAGCAGACGATGTAAAGAAAGCCGTACCACGTTATTTTATTGAAGAGAAGCCCCCTACCACAAGAGAGTTGCACGGCATTTTGCTACCTTTGGCCGAGTTTGTTCAAGTTGAGTTTGAAGAAGGGTACAAGTATAAGTGTTTAACTTGTCAGAATACTTCAACTGCAATAGTACTTGTGGAAAGTGGTTCCGATGAGGTAAGTTTTACCGACACAGAAAAATATGTCAACATGCGAATAGGTCGCTTTCCTGCATATGGTACTGAAGCAAGGCTTGGCTTTACACGGATGTCTAACTTACAGGAGAAAGACCCTGAAGCTTACCACAAAGAAATAAACTCCATAAGAGCCACCAGAGTCAAGAGTGACAAGGAGTCATATAATGGAATGTTTTCATACCACACTTATGAGCAAGTTCTGAAGCAGGATATGCAATATTTGGAAGGTTTTTGGATTAGTTCTCTTGCAACTTATGCTGAAAAGGGTTTGATCAACTTTGATTATGTAGGTCATAACCTTGACTATTTTTATGCAGCAGCAAAAGAAGAGAACAGACTACCTACACTTCAGGAAAAATTTCCAAAGTTCAAAAAGATGGAAGAGATTTACAAGTCTTACCATGATAAGCATGGTTTCCTTCTTCCCAAAAAGTCCTAATTTCTTTTTATTTCTGGGTGTTTACCACAGGATATTTGCTCAGTTGTAAAGTCCATGTAAAGATGCAAAATGTAAAACATAATTTGTAGGATATATATTTTAGGTAATAGTGACAGAGACACTTTTTATATAAATAATAGTAGTTAATTTTTGCTGCTTTTAACTTAAAGTATTTGGAATAATAAATTCATTAAAGTTCCTTCTAAAGCCACTTGGATGTGTAGATTTTTTATGTAAATCAATGAATAAGAAATCATGTGCTGATTGAATTGCTTTATCATAAACTTGGAAAAAGGTATCTTGATTTATTTCACCACTACATTCCTCAGCAATTTTCTCCAACTCTTTTATATTTTTATTTTTGAAAACTAATAAATGAGTTAAGTTACCTCTTATTGATTTATTTAAACCCATTTGATTACTTGTATAATTTTGTGTTGCAAATAATAGAGTAACTCCTAAAGCGCCATTTTTTAATTTACCTTTGTGACGGTGAGTAGTTACAAGTTGATTTAATTTAGCTCTCGGTAACATTATATCATTACCTTGTACATCATCGAAAAATACCACAATGACCGGTTTTTTTCCATTATATTTATGATCCGGTGGGTTATACATGGTGTCCTCAAATTCAATTAATAATTCATTTGGAATATCAATAATTGATTTTGTTTTATCTTTTAACATTTTATTTAATTTTTTCCATCTTTTTAACTTTTCATGATATTCTTCATATTCTTGAGCTTCGGTGTCAAGAATTTCTTCTATTTTTTGGGGAGCTTCAATTGAAGGTTCCAATATATCTTCATTGTCCAATGGTAAATCTTTAAAATAATGTGCATTATTGTGGTATGTAGGGCTCACCAAAATCAATCTATCTAAAGCATTATTCTTTTTCATTAATCTTAATAAATTAGAAAAGCTGCAAGTCTTACCTACTCCTCTTTTTGCCACTGCAAGAATAACGGCATGCATATTAATAAAATCACTGTCTGTATTTATATTGAATGCTCCACCTTTTGGTAGTTTAATTTCGTAATCTTTATTTTTTAATTTTTGAGTTTGTAACATTCAATTTTTCTATTAATATTATAATTCAGGAAATAAACTTCTATACGCTTTATCATAATGAGTATTTGTTTGTTTAGGTGATTGAGAACTATTATCTATATTTTTATTATTTCTTTTTTTGGAAATTCTTTTCTTTTTAACTATAACTTCCGGTTCACTTTCACTAGAACTAGAAGTTTCATGTATTTCCTCAATAATAACTTTTGGTTTTTTCTTTGTACTTTTTTTATATTTCACAACTTCTTTTTTTACTTCTGGTTCAACTTTAATTTCATCTTTTTCCGGTTTCCGGTGATTTTTTATTACTTCTTTTGCATCTAATATTTCTTTTTGATTTTCAAGATCTTTTGCAATTTTGATATTTTTCTTTTCTTCGGCTTTCAATTTTCTTACTTCTAAAGCTTTCAATCTTGCATTTTTCAATCTTTCTAAAGTGGCTTCATCTGTAATTTTTTCACCTTTTTTATAACCCATTATTTATTTTTAATTAGAATATAATAGATATAAAAAGAAATTAATATTTCTAAACATTTTCAGTATTTTCTTGTGCTTCTAGTACTTTTCTTTTACAATTTATACATGGGGAATTAATTGTTTCACATCGACTATATCTAATTCCCGTAAAAACAGACCCTATAATAAGAATAATTCCTGAAACAAATGCTTGAAAATCACATGAATTGTTTAAAATATCCATTTTTATATAACTTAAACAATTTAAAAATATTTTTGGTTATTATATTATATCCAATATATATGGAGAAAGTTATTTCAAAGTTTGGAAATACTTATTATAAAAAATCGAGTGAAAAGAATAATTTAGATGTCGCAAAACATTATAAAAATAATAAAGATAAAGTTTTAAAACAACGTATCTTAAATTTACGAATCAAAAGAGGTTTGCCCATCAAAGCAAATTCCGTCAAATTATACAATATCACTATTGATGATATGATTCAAGCTTTAAAAAAATCATCATTCGACATACCTAAACAATATGAACTATTAACACAATACTCAAAATTGTTGTAGATTTTGAGTGCAAAGTACTAACCCAATTGAGCTTAAAGAAATAATCTTATATATATATTATAAAAGCCTCACCCATGTCCAAACTCAACACCTCAAATATCAAATTAACACCTACACAATGGAAACTTTTAAACATTGAAATGAAGGATGCAAAAACTAGAAAAGATTTTGCTGATTTAAAAGATATTGTAGAAAGTTTTAAAATAATAAATGGAAGAAAAAAATCTAAAACATTTATTACAAAAAATGATTATGAAAAATCGTTAAAAACAAAAATTAAAGATAAATACAATGGAAAATCCGAAACTTTCAAAAAATACCGTGAAATTTCACGAAAAAATATAAATAAGAAGAAAAATGAAAAGGTTAACAAATTTGTAAATAATGTAAAAACTGATATTAAAAATATCAAAGAAATTAAAAAAACCAAACGCACCGAGTATATTGATAAATTTAAAACTAGAAAAGATATCTACGGTCCAATAGATTTTAATCTTTTTGAAATAAAAGGTTTACGTAGATTTGTTCCCGAAGCATCAAGTGATGACAAACAATTGATATCATTTGAGTTACAATTTGAAGATAATTATGTAATAAAAAACGATGACATTTATTTGGGTTATCATCCTGAAAATTTACAAAAAGCTATTGAAAAAATAGCTCAATCTGAAAAGTTAAAAGAACATGGGTTTATTAAAAGTATTACTCTTTTTGTTCATACCGTTAAAGCTATTAAAGGTGGTTCGGCGAATCCACAATCAAGGAATAAACATGAACGGTTTAAGAAGAAAAGTTGCATTACATTAAACAACAATAACAATCAATGTTTTGATATTTCTCTAGCTATTTTGCAACATGTACATTGTAAAGAAACCAATAAAACATTTTGGAACACGTTAACCAAATTCACAAGACCGTCAACTCGATTAAAACTAGGAAATCAAATAAGGAAATTGGTCGGTATTGAGTCTCATAAGCAAATTGATTTGAGAGACATTCCAATATATGAGAAAATATTAAATTCACACATTATTGTATATGAAGAAAATAGTGTATGTGGACAAGTAAAAATCTATCCTTTCAATAGTGATGATCAAATATATGACGAAAATAAAAATGTGTATCATATTTGTTATGACCCTATTCAAAAACATTACGAACCAATCACAAACATCATTGCATTTTTGGATAATCGTTCAAAATCATGCACGCGTTGCAAAAGTAGTAAATGTATTTTTAAAGATAAGAAAAATCGACAAAATAAAAGTTTGATGCATAAAATATATTGTGACAAATGTGATCGATTCTTTTTTAATAAGGATTGTTATGACCATCATTTAAAATCTACTTGTGATAAGATTCATTATTGCAAAGAATGTAACACACATTATGAGACCAAAATTAAACATATATGTGGTCATTCAACATGTAAGAATTGTGAGCAATATTGTGACTTGAATCATCATCAATGTTATATTCAACATGTCAATAAAAAAGACCCTATTGAGAAATTAGCCTTTTTTGATTTTGAATGTACACAAGAGACAAAATATTTAAATGAAAAGACTAAAGAGTTTCATCATAAACATCATATGAATTTAGCAATTACTCAATATTTAGATGACAAAAAAAATCCAAAGAGCAAAGACAATTTGGTCGTAGGATTTGAGCATTATGACATGCATTCCTTTTTAGAATTTCTATTTAGTGCAAATCATAAGGGCTACACGTTTATTGCACACAATGGTAAAGCTTATGACTTCTTGCTCATTTTTGAAGCAATATTAGTTATGCATAAATTTGATGATAATAAAAAAATGCCAGAAATTATTAGAGTTGGAAATAAAATAATGAAGTTGACCTATTTAGGAGTCACACTAATTGATAGCATAAATCATTTTAGTTGTGGTCTTGCAAAGTTACCAAAAACATGGGGTTTAGAAAATGATGTAGAAAAAGGGTATTATCCTCATCTTTTTAATAAAAAGGAAAATTGGAAATTTACCGGGAAAATACCTAGTAGACACCATTTTTGTCCGGAACAAATGAAATGTGAAGATAAAGAAAAATTCGATATTTGGTACAATGAAAAATGTAATGACAAAGATTTTGTTTGGAATAATAAATATGAATTACGAAAGTATTGTTCAAATGATGTTTTAATACTTCGAAAATCATGTTTGGAATATCGTAGTGTATTGTTGGAAGCATGTGAAACCGACCCTTTCAACTTTATGACCATTGCATCAACGGCACAACATATTCATCGAAAAGACATTATGCCAAAAAATAGCATTGCATACTATAGAATTAAAAAGCAAAGTAAAGTGTGTGCTGAATGGATCAATTATTTAGAACATTCTAAAGGTATCAAAATAATTAGAGAATATAAAATTCCAAAAACAAATTTTATTGCGGACGGCTATTGCGAAGAAACAAATGAAATATTCGAATTTAATGGTGATCGATTTCATGGTAACCCTGCAATTTACAATCCCAACCAAAAAGCAAATGTATCAAGAGACTCTAGCATTACTTATGGAGAATTATTTACAAAAACACAACAAAAGAAAACATCAATAGAAAACTTGGGTTATACCGTTGAAGATATTTGGGAATGTGATTGGAAAAATGATAAATCAAATGAAAATTCAGTAATCGACTTTATGAACACCTATAAACCTGACCTTGTTATTCGAGATGCATTTTTTGGTGGTAGAACAAACCCTGAACAATTGTATTACAAAAGAAAATTTGGTGAAACATTGAGATATCTAGATTTTACAAGTTTATACCCTTGGGTTATGAAATATTGTGAGTATCCAATAGGGTTTGATGAACAATTTAAAAATGTTTCGGTTAAAGAATATTTATCGAGGTATAAAAATGAAACTGAAAAGTTTTTCGGTGTTATATATTGTAAAGTTAAGCCTCCAAAAAATTTACAATTTCCAGTGTTACCATGTAGAGACAATGGTAAATTGAAATTCACTTTACATCAACAAGAAGGAACTTGGAGTACCATTGAAGTTGATAAAGCTATTGACATGGGATATGAATTATTGGAAATATATGAAATAAGACATTGGAAAGAAAGAAGTACGGAAGTGTTTGCACCTTATGTTAATAAATTTTTGAAAATTAAACAAGAAGCAACCGGCTACCCAGAATGGGTTAAAACTGAATTGGATAAAGACAAATATATAAAACAATATTTTGAAAGAGAAGGTATTCTTTTGGACAAATCTCAGATCAAGAAAAATCCAGGAAAGCGAGCGGTGGCAAAGATGTACCTCAATTCGATTTTTGGAAAATATGTTCAAAGATTAAACAAAATGAAAACTAAAATTATAAATGAACCAAGCGACTTTTATGCAATGGTGTTTGACGAAGAATATGAAATTAATTACGAATTTGCGGGTATCGAAGGAAATGAAAAATGTATTATGAATTATCGTTTCAAAGATGAATATTTTGAGGGTCCGGACAAATGTTCAACAAGTGAAATTATAGGGGTATTTACAACGGCGTATGCTAGGCTAAAGTTGTATGATTTGTGCGAAAAAGTAGGGTTTGACAATGTGTTATATACTGATACCGACTCGTGTATTTACATTGAAAAAGAAGGACTAAATGATCATATTTACAAAAATGAATTAGGTGACTTTTTGGGTGAATTAACTAATGAACTTTATGATGATAAAAGAAACATTATAAAAGAATGCATTGAATATGCAGCCACCGGACCAAAAAGCTACACCCTACAATTTTCAAATGCTGAGCCTCTTACCAAATCTAAAGGATTTTATTTATCACACCAAAATAGTAAAATTATTAATCATGAATCAATGGTACGTATGGTTAAGAATTTGACTGATAAAATTGACAATGAATATGCTGAGTTGACATATAATGTGATTAGAAAACGCAAGAGAAATGGTAACCAAGAAGTATTATGTCCACAAGGGTTAGAAACAAGAGTTGAAACTAAGGTATACGCTAAAGGTTGGACTGAAAATTTAAAAGGTAATTTGGACGAACTTCACCCTGAGTTTGAAGAGATACAAGATCAATTGGAAGAAGTTGATAAAATAAATCCATATCAATTACGACCTGACGGATATCTATCTTAAATCTATTTCTTCTTCATTTTCATTATTATTTCTATTTTGACTACGAGTACGTTTAGATAATCTATTTGAAGCTAAAACACCTTCACGTTTAGTTTTGCGTTCCTTTTTATTTTGTTTTGTTACCAATTCTTTTACGGTAGGTTCATCTTTATCTTTACCGTTATTTGAAACATTACCTTTTACCTCTAATAATTCTCTTGGTTTATATTTCCTAGCTAAAGTTTCGTTACCGTCTTTTATTACATAAGACAAGCGTTCCATTTTTTTAACTTTATAAATTTTGGTACTCCAACGTTGAGTTTCCTTATCAAAAGTTTTAGTTTTAATTTTTATTCTAACTTTATCTCCAGGTTTAATATCAATTTTAGAAAGTAGTTTTGTTAATATATTTCTTTTTAATAAAATATTTCTAAGTACTCTATCTTCATTCATCTCATTGGGTGCAGACTTATCTATATTTCCTACATTTTTTGTTTCATTATAATTATTTACAATAGTATCTAATTTGTTAATCCAATTGACGGTATCTTTACTTTTAAAATAAAGTTCTAATTTATATTTTAATGTTCTATTAAATCTCTCAATCATACCCATTGTACTATGGTCTTCGGGTTCGATCAAATAATGTTCAATATTGTTATCTTCCAAAAGTTTTTTTATAGCTTTATTTATAAATTCACTACCGTTGTCCGTTGTTAATACATTCATTTTGGAATCCTTTATTAATTTTCTTATTGCGGGAATGACACCTTCCGCAGATTCTACATTTTTATTATTTTTATCTTTTATAGTTTTTGATTTTAACCCATAAGCATATCCTTTTCTCGTATTTATATTAATTCCCGTTAATATCACAGCAAAAGCACTATTTTGTTTTTTCAATTTTGGGATAAAAGCCAAATCTGCCTGAATATAAGTTTTGTTTGGATCTTTACCATAAATTGGAAATAATTCTTTTTTATTTATTTTCTTTTTTGAGAAAAAGTTTCATTAACTTCAGTCTTTTCGACCGCCTCTTTTACTTGTTTCTGTGTAACTTTATAACCTTTTGCTTTTAATTTTGATGTGAATGAACTTATATTTGATAAGCCTATTTCAGGGTCTAAATATAAATCTTGTATTTGTTTCTCGGTGATTGATTTACTCATTTATTTCTTTATTATATATCATCAGTGAATAAAAATATTTTTTCATTTGTAATATTATTTTTATCTAAAAGCATTTGATCAATTTTATATGAAATACCATACATTTTATTCATTATATAAAATCCAGGAATTCTAATAATAGATTGTATTTTTGTATTCATTGTGTTCTCTTTTGTAATTTCCAAATCCTCTCCGGTGTTTTATCATATAAATCACTATCAGCATTATCTATTTGACATTTAAATAAATTTGAATAATTTTGATTTTGATTTATTTTAATCGAACTATTAAAAAGTTCTTTCAAGTTTGAAAGTTTAAAAGTATCTTTGGAAAAATATCTTATTTGATTTTCATAAATATGATTGACAATTTTATCCTCTATAGCTAATATAATATTTTCCATATCTTCAACTAAATTAAACGAAATATTATACCGGTCACTACCTTCAAAGTTGTTAACTCCAAATGGACAATGCATTTTTGGTGTTTCTAAGTATAACGGCTTTTGATCATATTGAATACTTATAAACTTATATGGTTTAGATTTACTTTTTATTTTTGTAAAATCAACATTTTCAATACTCAATTTTTCAATATCAAAATTATCATATTTAACTACCGAAATCATTTTATTAAATTAAGTTATAATATTTATTTTTTAAGTTAGTTTATGTTTATTGTAGAAGTTTAGCTACAATTTTAATGTTATGTCATATTAATGAAGAAAACACCTTGTGAGCGCTGCATTGCTATTTCCAAAAGTAGTGGGAACCAATGTCGCAACATGACATGTAAATATAGTCCATATTGTTATGTTCATAGAGTTGTTAATATAAGTGAAAGTAGGATTCCCAATTCAGGTTTGGGTGTATACGCTAAAGAAGATTTAAAAAAAGATAAATTAGTTGGTAGGTATACCGTTGGCACACAAAAATTGACATCAAATCAACTACCTCCATTAAATCAACGAACGCACATTTGGGAGAAAAATAAAAATTTATTTTATGATGCATCAAAAACAAATTCCGTAGCCGGTAAATTTAATGATTGCACTCCTCAAACAGCCAAGAAAATAAAATGCAAAAATAATGCTGTAATAAATTCTGTCGGGAATGTTCGATTAAAAAAAGATATAAAGAAGAATGAAGAAATATTTGTTTCGTATGGAAAGGAATATTGGAGAAACAGATGATAAATTATTTTTTTCTAATTTATCATATTTATATTTATTCCACCGGAAACTCTCACCGAACCGGATAAATTCACCGGAAGCTCACCGGAAAATTGACACGTCATCCTAGGGTTTGGAGGATAGTAGAATGTTGTAGGGTTTGGGGATTGGATTTTACCCCAACCCTAGGGCGCAGCCCTAGGGTTTTTGTGGTGGGGGAAAATTCTGTCCGTAAACGCTACATCATACTACTAATATCATCATCGTCATCATCAATATCTAAACGTGCAGGGCTAAGGGAATCTTTTTTAGCTGAATTGAATAATGCGTGTCTTACTAAAGGGGTTCTTCGTCCAGATTCACCTTGATTTTGGGGTGTGTTAAACGGAGATGAAGCTTGTAATAACATAGGATTTGGAATAATTATTCCGGAAGGTCCAGATTCTCCTTGATTTATTGGAGTTGGTGACAAACTTTCTAAATATTTAACATCGTCATCATGTTCTGAATCAGGTGATACATAACTTCTTGGAGTTTCTACATCAGATTCGCTTAAATCTGCAAACCTTTGTAAATTGTCCGCTCTTGTATATTTTCCCGGAACAAAAACATTGACATCACTTCTTTTCAAATTTTGAATCAAATCAACTGAATTTATCAAAGGACTTTGAGAAATAGAAGTATAGAATTCAACACTATTTTGAGAAGGAGCGGTCATAGCATAATTGTTAGAAGCTAATTTAGAATATCCTTGAAATATTGATTTATTAGATGCAGCATTTCTAAAGCCTAATTCGTTTAGACAATATTGTTTGACAATATCATCAGTCAATATCTTTCGCATATATTTTATAATATTACATATATATTAATTGTTTCGTCTATTTTGTTGTCTATCCGCAGGATGAGGTGGTCTTAAAATTCTTCCATACCGCCTTAATTGATGACGAGCTTTACATTGAATTTTATTTCCAAGTGGGCGGTTCCCCGGTGAAGGGTCTTTATATCCACAATAAACATTATTATTCAGCCTTCGTTGAGCCTGTGTTTGATTAGCTCTTACCATAACAATATATATAATACAATCGATAAAAATCATCGTAAATCAATTTCCGTTTCATTATCTTTATTATTTTTATTTTGACTTCTTGTCCTTTTAGATATTCGATTAGAAGATGAGACACCTTCTTTTTTAAGAGTTCTTTCTTTTTTATTTTGTTTAGAAACTAATTCAGAAACTGTAGGTTCATCACTGGATTTCTTATTATTAGAATTGTTACCTTTGACTTCCAATAATTCTCGTGGTTTATATCGACGTGCCAAAGTTTCTTTACCGTCTTCGATGATATAACTCAATCCTTTCATAGATTTTACTTTATATATTTTTGTCGACCATCGTTGAGATTCTTTATCAAACGTTTTCGTTTTAATTTTAATCCTAACTTTATCACCCGGTTTTATATCTATTTTTTCAAGAAGCTTAGTCAATTTATTCCTTTTCAATAAAATATTTCTGATGGTCTTTGTTAGGTTCATATTATCAGGAGTTGATTTATCGATATTTGCAGAATTTTGTGTACTATTATAATTTTTGACAACAGAATCCAAATAATCAATCCAGTTTACGGTGTCTTTACTTTTTCTATTTTTTTAAATTTCAATTTTAATGTTCTATTGAATCTTTCTATCATACCCATAGTAGTATGGTCTTCGGTTTCATTTAAATAATGCTCAATATTGTTGTCCTTTAATAATTTTTTCATAGATTTATTTGTAAATTCTACACCATTGTCCGTAGTCAATACATTCATTTTTGAATCTTTTATTAACTTTTTAAAAGCAGGAATTATTCCTTCAGCAGAATCAATGTTTTTGTTATTTTTGTCTTTAACAGTTTTTGATTTTAATGGATATGCATAAGCCTTTCGTGTATTGATATTGATAGCCGTCAATATAACGGAGTAGCCTCTATTTTGTTTTTGGAATTCAGGAATAAATGCTAAATCAGTCTGAACATAATTCTTGTTAGGGTCTTTACCGTAAATAGGAAATAATTCTTTTCTATTGATTTTCTTTTTTTGAGAAAATGTTTGATTGACTTCAGTTGCTTCGATGGCTTCCTTAACTTGTTTTTGTGTGACTTTATAGCCAAGAGATTTTAATTTGGCCGTGAATGGTGATACAGCACTTAATCCTATTTCGGGGTCTAAATAAAAGTCTTGTATTTGTTTTTTAGTGATTGACTTGCTCATTATTATAAAGGAATATCTTTATGTCCCCAAGGTAGGATATTAAATGTTTCCCACTGAATATATGCTTTATCATAATTCAATGAAAATGATTTCGTTTCGGTTCGTGTTTCTATACCAAGAGCTGCATAATGTTTGTTTTCGTCAATTTTTCTCGGTTTTCTAAGAACATCGTATTTTAATTCCACAATTTTTTCGTGATTGTATAAAATGATATCTTTAATTTCTTCATGATTGATACTTTGAGAATTTTCATAATTTAATGGAAATCCTTTTACCTTAGTCATCGTTGTTCCATCAACAAATTTCAACGAATATGATTTAGGTGCGGTCGATACAAATTCAATACATTTCTTATATATTTTTTTCTTATCATTGTATAGCTCGTCAGTCAATTCTCCAAGATAATCACCAAGTTGTTCTGTGTATACTTGTTTGTTTGTTTCATTTTCGATGTATATCACCGAGTCAATATCATGAGATAGAACTTTACCAAATCCTACATCGTCCATAATGTTGAATGCTTGTTTATTTGGTGCATCTTCAATGTATACCACTGAGTCGGTATCGTGATATAAAACTTTGTCGAATCCTACATCGTCCATTAAATTGTATAATTTTATTCTTGCATGTGCAGTTGTAAAAACCCCAATAACTTCATTGACGGTACAGTTCGTTTCAGAATATTCACTTAATACATTAAAACCAACTTGATATTTAACATCACCAGTTTTGTTTTTTATTGGCTGAATTAGAACATTGTCATTTCTTGAATCTAATAAAATATCATAAACTTCAGCACTATTCATGAATTTGTTTTGTCTTTTATTTGGTTTCAAACAATATCTACCCCACAAGTTGTTGAGAAATAATTTAGCAATAGTTCTCAATCCTTCATTTTTATTTATTTTATCTTTTTCTAATAATATACCTTCCTTTTCAAAATATTTTTTAATATACAAATCTTTGTCTTTTTCGCTTTGTACCCACTCAGGATAATCGTTTGCCTCTTGTTTTATTTTTAAAAAAGTATTAATAAAACTTTCAAAAATAGTATAAGATGTATTTTCCCAGTGGACAATCTGATGTATTTTTTCAATTGTGTATCCTTTTTTCAACGATAATTTTACTTCTTCCGTGCACCACGTTCCAGTCATTTTTGTCAAAGGAAAAGTCAATTTCTCCATTTTAGACTGTCCCAAGGTCCTCAATGGTAAAACTGCCATTTCCAAATCATTTGGTGGAATTATGGTGCATTTTATAACTCCAAAGAATTGTTCAATATCAGTGACTCCTTTCAAATCAATTTCTTGATATATTTTTGTAGGATGACCTAATGGAAATTTACAATATTTCAAGACATAAGGATACAAACTTGTAAAATCTACATATCTAATTGTTTCATTATCTCCACATTTGTAATATAATTTTTTAGGGTCGGTTCTCCCGCCAAATAAAGCATCTCTGAACACGATAGGTGTGTTATAACTATTTACAAAATCGATAACATTTTTATCATTTTTTTGTAATTCTTTGAAATTACTTTCCCACATTACAACAACTTTATATCCGAGACTTTGAATTTTTTCTAATCTTTTTTTGGTCTCATCGTACAGTTGATAAAATGTTTTATTTGTGGCGTAATCTTTTCTAAACATATTTTTACCAATTGTTTTTGGATTACCATGCCAAAAATCTCCAAGAAATTCATATATAGTATTTGTCGCAGGGTCATAACCATCGACATATTTGTGCCTTTCATTGTTTCCAAAATGGAAATGAGGAATTTTATATTCTTTGATTAAATTATCAATTTTATTTGTATGTTTTACATATTCCAACCAAATGTCACCTATTTTTGATTGTTGTTTAGCTCCTATGACACTATTCAAAATAGCTATGGAATTTTCAGGCATATGCAAATATCTATGAATTGTTTGTGTCAATGATGCAATCGTTAAATAGGCTGTGGGGTCAATTTCTTCATTTGTAATTTCTAAAATTTTCTTTCTATATTCCATCCATCCTAATCGTAAAATTCTTACATCACTTTGACAATAATCTAATATTTCTTTTTGCATATCAAATATATATTCATCGTTTGTCATTTGTTTATGCCACTCCAAAATTCATTTCGGCTATCCTCTTTCATTTGATTATAACCATAAAATGATATATCGGGAATTTCGCCTACATAATTTTTATTTTCAGGGGTATTAAACTTGTGAGGAAAAAAACCTTTCTTCTCACCTTTTAAATCGAATATTTTTGAGAATTTACTCAATGGACTTGTTAAATGTAGATAGCTGTCCATTAATGTCACGTTTTGATATTTTAGATACATTATTTTACCACCATTTTGTACCGTTTCAGGAATTTCATCCATCGTTGTTATTATGTATTCTATGATAAGTACATAATCATACTTGCTACCATTATGTGCTATAAAAGTAAATCCTTTGTGTTTATTAGCAAATAAAAATTTGCAAACTTCTTCAATATTGTTGTGAATAAATGATTGTCCGTTTGAATATTGTGTAACACTCAGATTCACTTCGTGCTTTGTTTCATTGTATGCTTCAAAATCAAAAAATCCTATTTTACTTTCATCAACAACATCTTTTGGTTTCTTTGGTGTAATGTAACATTGATGCTCTCTCATGTCACAATATAATTTACAATTTGGACAAAATTCATGTCCACAAATGTGTTCTTGTTCTTTTCTTATATCGTAAACCTTTTTACACTCACCTTTGCACCTATGGAAATGTTGACAAGCTGTCCCTTTTTTGTGTAAATCATAACATTTCTGATTTGGAAATTTTATATCACAATCTTCACAGTGTATGGCTTTCTTCCAATCAATAAATGGTTTGGTTCCTTTTTTAGAAAAATCACACAATTTACTTTTACATTTAAAACACCTTGGTCGGTCGGCTGTTCCATAAAATGCTTCGATTTTTGTTATTGGTTCGTAATGTCCAATACTTGAATTTAGATGATAATAAACAAAATTCCATTCCGGTCTGTCGGGCAAACCTTCTTTAGTTGGCGGATACATTATTGTACAACCCAAATCAGTCATTCCGTGAATTGTAATATTTTTGTTGAATTTTTCTTCAAAGACATGAATGTCATCAAAACCTATACCGTTTTCAGCATTAAATTCTAATTCTTTCATTAAAATTATTGCTTCCCTTGTTAAACGATTTTTTATATTATTGCAAATATGATTGTAGACTTTGTATGTTATTTTTTCATTGTCTTTTTTATCTTTGTAATTCATAATTATGCAAGATTTAGCAAAACATTGTTCATCCTTGACGGTAATGCAACTCTTCTTTTGTTTCAATTCCTCCACAGATTTTGTCACCGACAATGGTTGGCCCTTTCCATTAATTTTTTTGAAATTTAATAAAGAAATTGTGATGAAATTCACAGCCCCTCTATCATCTCCGGACTGAATCATTCCTTCTAATTTTTTTTGTAAAATTCGATTTCATTTTTTGCACTTAAAAATTCCGAAGAACCATCTTGAAAGTTTACACCAAACTGAAAATGTTTTACATCTTCCGAAGCTTGGTCAATTTTTTTATTAATCAAATTCATCCAATAATTCAAAGGTTTACTAAGAAATCTATTAAACTTGATTTTCATAGATACTCCGGAATTTCCACCTTTATCGACAAAATCTTTTGTAACGTCTTTATCCGTAAATTGTTCTTCATATTCTTGTCTAGAAAGCAACTCATTAAGGACTATTAAGTCCTCATTTTCTTTTTCAAATTTCTTTATTTCTGATTGTAATTTTTGTTGTTTATTTTCTTTGGTAAAATCTTTGTCTATTTTCTTTTTTTCAATTTGATTAATTTTACTCCATTGTTCCTTTGTTAATTGTCTTGAACTTGATGCTTTCAAATTTCCGGCCCTATGGTTTTTGACTTTCTTGAGATTGCTTTTCGTTGCTTTGGTCAATGGAGCTTTGCCTTTATCATCTTTTTTGTCTTTATCATTAGACTTTTTCGGTGGCATTATTATTATACAATATATTTCTTATTACTAAATTGTAATGTATTCTTTAGGTGGTTTTTGTTACATTCAACCTTTCCAAAAATTTGTTTTGAATTTCCATATATTTTTCAAAGTCTTCAGGATTTTCTTTGATTTTATTGGAGAATATTTCAACAATTTTTACTTTATCTATACCATGCTTTTCCATCGTTGAAACACCGACATTTTTATTTAACAAAATTCGGTCTAAGGTTAGATTCTTTTGTAACAATGGTTTGTTGGCTTCATAATATTTCCCTTTGTCTCTCCTATTCATATCTAAAGGCTTTTTATAATACACCTTACCATTCTTAGAAGTAACCTTCATATACTTAGGAGAATGTGAATTAATTTCACTCATTGTTATAATATAGAACTTATAATCTTTAAGCAGATTCAAACACATTTTTATCAATACTTAATTCTTTTGAATTCATGATATCTCTTTCGCACTTTATACAAAGACAATCTAATTGTTTACATCGAGACCGTCTCATATTATATCCTATAGCATGAATTAAAGCAACGATAATTGTCCCAAATTGAAAGACATCACACGTATTTATTTCAAACATTATACATTAAACTGATTTTATTTTCTAGTTAGAGTTAGAGTTAAAGTTAGAGTAAGAGTTAAAGTTAGAGTAAGAGTTAAAGTTAGAGTTAGAGTTAGAATTTAAATCAAAGTCATTAAAAATTGATAGAAATGATAGGTAATGATTAGAAAATTATTTTCTTGTGTATTCTAATATGGGTTTTAAGAAAGGTGAAAAAATTACTGATGTGGCTACTCTAGAACGATTAAAAGTTGCTCGATTAAAAGCTATGGAAACCAGAAGAAAAAATTCTGAAGCCAAAAAGGATATCAAACTTGCTAAAGAATTAGAAAACAAAAAAGTGTTGGAGGCTGCTCAAAATAAAATAAAATCATCGATAAAAGAATCTGAAATTACTGAAAAATTCGAACAAAAATCTGAACCGGAAATAATCGAAAAGAAATATGTAAAGAAATCAAAAAAGAAACCTGTGATTGTTGTGGAATCTGATAGTGAAACTTCGGGTAGTTCAAGTGACGATGAACATCAACCTCAAGTGATTATCAAAAAATCAAAAAAGAAAGACAAAGTTTCAAAAACGGAACAAAAGCCAAACGCGGTCCCTCCGACTTATCATGACGTTTTGAATTCAGACCCTCATTTTCATAAAACATTCAAATCATTGTTTCCAGAATTTTAAAAGAATATTTGTATCATTTATCTTTCCAATAGTCTTTCCCATAAGAAACAAATATCTCTTGCTTCTTTTTTA
This sequence comes from Cymbomonas tetramitiformis, assembly GCA_001247695.2. Lineage (NCBI taxonomy): Eukaryota > Viridiplantae > Chlorophyta > Pyramimonadophyceae > Pyramimonadales > Pyramimonadaceae > Cymbomonas > Cymbomonas tetramitiformis. The sequence continues at coordinate 4,689 of LGRX02027859.1, read as the reverse complement.
CATTTGATGTTAATCGAACATTTCCTACAGAATTTATTTTAGCATTATTTTTGCATTTGATTCTTTTGGCACTTTGAGGGGTACAATCATTGAACTTACCGGCCACTGAATTTGTTTTCGATGCATCATAAAACAGATTATTATTCTTTTTCCAAATATGTGTTCTTCGATTCAATGGAGGTAATTCATTCATTGTCAATCGTTGCGTGCCGACGGTGTATCGACCCACTAACTTATCTTTTTTCAAGTCTTCTTTGGCATATATACCAAGACCTGAATTTGGAATACTACTTTCCTTTATATCTACTACTCTATGAACATAACAATAAGGACTATATTTACAAGTCATGTTTCTACATTGATTTCCACTACTTTTCGAAATAGCTATACACCGTTCACAAGATGTTTTCTTCATAAGTTATGATTTATTTTTTCAGGAATTATGAATTCATCAAATCGTTTTCGAAACATCGATGGATGATTGTCTTTCTTATGTAAATCGATTAATAGAAATGAATGTTGTTCATTGATAGCATGTGTATATACTTCATAGAAAGTCGTTTCGTCAATTTCACCGGCACATGATTCGAATATTTCTTGTAATTCTTTTTTGTCTTTCATCTTAAATACTCCTAAAGAAGTTGCATTGTTCTTCACCGCTCTTGGACAGCCTCCAAACTGAGATTTAAAATTCTGAATGCAAATGTAACAACTTATTCCTAAAGCACCACCGGTTTCAAAATCAGCTATATGTCGATGTCTTGTGATAAAATTCAGAAATTTAGGAGTTCGAAACAAATTCGTTGATTGACAATCATCGACAAAAACAGCCAATATAGGTCGTTCACCATTATATTTATGAACGGGTTTTTCAAAACCGTCTGATGTCAAAAATTCTAACAATAATTCTGGGTCGATATCATCGATAAAGATATTTCTATTATTTAATTTTTCCATCAACAAATTCCATTTTTTCAAGTCTTCATGATATTTCAAATATGTGTCTCTTTCTTCTTCGGCTTTTTGAATAATATCATTGATAACATTTGCACCATCGTCGGCTTCGTACACATCTTCGGAGTCGATATCTAATGATTTCATTAATTTTTTGTTTGAATTAAATGTAGGACTTATTACAAATATTCGATGTAATGACCCTTCTTTTTTCAACATTTTAAGATAGTTAGTCACCGCAACTGATTTTCCGCTTCCTCTTTTGCCTATGAAAATTGAATTTTGATGAGCTTTTAACATGTTCGGTCCGGTTTTGATATTGAAAGCACTTCCATTTGGCACATCGATGTTCATATCTTTCACTTTTACAATCTTCATTAAAGATATATGTATAGTTTGTTTATTATTTTTTTAAAAGAAACTAAAATAATGATAAACTTGCATAACGATGATTGTTTTAACATTTTCCCTAACATACCAAGAAATTCAATAGACCTTTTCATTTGTGATTTACCATATGGTCAAACAAATTGTTCTTGGGACAAGATTCCTTTCGATTTAGATAAATTATGGATTGAATTAATGAGAATAGGTAAAAGACATTCAGCCTATATCTTTACTACTACCACTAAATTTGGACATACCATTATTGAAAGTAATAAGAAGATGTTTCGATATGATATCGTATATGAGAAAACAATGTCATTAGGCTTTTATCATGCAAATCAAATGCCTTTGAGAAGTCATGAAATGATATATGTCTTTTACAAGCATTTACAAACATATAATCCAATAATGATTGAAGGTCACAAACCTTATATAAGACAAGGTCAAGGTCCTCGGACAGAATTATACACTCATTACACCGATAGAACACCAACCATTTGTAAAGATGGAAAAAGGTATCCAAGAAGTGTAATCAAATTTTCAAATGGAAACTACAAAAGCAAACATCCTTGTAGTAAACCGTACGATTTATTCGAATGGATAATCAAATCTTACTCAAATCCTTACGATAATGTATTAGATTGTTGTATGGGTGTTGGAAATTCAGGTTTGGCATGTAAAAATCTCAAAAGAAACTATATTGGTATTGAAATTGATAAAAAATACTTCGAAATAGCTAAAGAAAATATTAATAGTTAGACCAATATTTATTCTTTATTTACATAGGTAAGACTATGCTTATAGTCATACACATATAGGTTAAAGGGAACATAAAGTAAACACTTCCTCACTTTTTTCAGTACGACAATATGAAAACACGAAACAAACTAAAGGAAAAAGCAAAAGTTGCTGAAACTATTTTTATCGACCGATGCAAACCGGAATCGGAAACGGATGAGGACGATAGCAACTTACTTATCCCTACCCCACCACCCCGCGATCCCTTCTGCCGACACCTCTCCGCGGAATCGCCCAAGCTGCCCGATGGGGGCGACGCAATGACGTGCTGGGAGTGTGAAATGAAAGTATGCTACTTTTGTTGTTATTTCAACAAAGGTAATGCGAAAGGCAGTGTTCACGTTTTTGACATAAAAGGTTTCGAAGACAAGGACTTAATATTGTGCGATGAGTGTACGGACTACCTTGGACACTTTGTGAAACTGGGCGAGGACGTTCCCCCTCCTTTTGACAAGGAGAAAGAACGCATTAAACAAGCTAACTTAGCACAAAAGAAGTAGCAATGAGACACTAAGACGTAGCAGTGAGTAGTAAGAAGTAGCAATGAGACAGTGAGACAGTAGACATAGCATACAACTATTAAATAATAATAGCTATTGTAATACAGTGTTTTTGTTTGTTGCCTAATTGCCTATCTTAGGGCGTTTATTAGCCTCAGAGACAACACCTGCGATGTTCCCTGCTGCTTCTGCAACTCGTTTTAGCAGACCGGGTTTTTCAGGTACAGGGACAGGGTGTACACTGGCACCTTCTTCATCGCTGTCCGGTTCTTCGGCTGCCATAGCAGCTTCGTAGGCACGACGTTGTTTTTTAGTCATATTGGCAAGCATGGCTTCTTGAGCCTGCTTTATAGAGTCTTGTTTCGCTTTCTCGACCAACCCGCTTTCAAAAATGGCGAAGGACTTGGGGATGTAGTCGCGGTAACGTTCCAGTTCCTTCACGTCAGCGTTGCGATGCAGTATGTCTACCAGTGCCTGTTCGTCCGACGTGAACTCCTTTTCAGCGTTGCGGTTTGGCTTGAAGTCCTCGCCGTCGTCACGGCGGTTGTAAGGTAACTTAACCTTGATCTCAAAGGGGGGAGACCCCTTGCAGGAATGCCCGTAAATAATATATCGTTCGCCATTACGAACAAAAGGAGTCTTGAAAAAACCTGTCATAGCGGCGTGGTGTTTCGGCCCGAAAGTGACGGGTTCGTTGTTTGCTGAATGCGAACTTTGGAGCGTAGTCCAAGTGTTGGTACGCAGTTCTACAGCTTCGTTGTCAAGTTGGTTTCCCACTTCCGCAATTTCTTGCACTTCTTCGTAATCCATACTCATTGTGTTCACGGCTACCTACAGTCAAACGCGAGTGTTTACAGAAGTTTGTTAACTGTGGTAGGTGCTACTGTAAAGTGGTAGGTGTCTACGGTAAAGGGAGGGTGTCCACGGTAAAGGGGAGGGTAATCACAGTGATACGGTACGTGTCTGCAGTAAAGGGGAGGGCGTCCACGGTAAAGGGGAGGGTGTCCACGGTAAAGGGGACGGTCTCTACATTATAACTTAATGCTTCTACATTATAACGTAATTCTTCTACATTATAACGTGATGCTTCTACATTATAACGTCATGTTACAATTGACACCGTTAGATTCTTTTCTAAAATATTTATCTTACGGTTTTCAACAACTAATCGAAGGGCGACCGACTGACGCACGTGACACTCGTTACATATTTTCGCGCGAGGTAACTCATGCAAACTCTGTTAAGAGAAGGGCGTTTCCTTCACTCTCTGAACTTTGAACCATGGCACCGAAAAAAGATAAAGCACCTGCCAAGGATACACCAAATACTCCGCAATGTAAAGCCACTAAACTTGACGGGACTAAGTGTAAGTTCCCTGTAAAGTTCAATGGTTTGTGCGGGTTTCACCAGATAAAATCCGTTCGTCCGCCTAATCCGAACTTGTTCGCTACCCGACCCGATTCTATGTTTGGGGAGACATCTAATGCGTCTCACATCCCTGTCGAGTCTACAGAACGTGAGGAAGGGGAAATAGTAGAAGAAGAGAAAGAGGAGGAGGTTGATGCGGCTGAGGAAGAGGAGGAGAAAGGAGGGGGGGATGACAAACAAGAAGACGTCTTCGCTAGCATTGCAAAGCCCGCGTGTGGTATCACTGAGGAGTTTCTGAAATATGTCGATAACGTGGTGGAAATAATCAAAGGTGACTATACGACAGAATGGGAAACTTGGTGTGTCGCCAAAGCATATACCCACCACGCTTGGGATGTTTTCGGAGGTGACTGGGTTGAAAAAGCCCACGAGCGATTAAACATACTGGAGAAGTCTGGGGGGGTACCCCCGAACATTGCTGAGAGAATTGCTGCGATTGAGACTCGTTTGGACATACAGGCTCAGGAACTTCAAGAGTTGTATACTCTTAGAGGTAGACACGACGAACTCGAACGCAATTATCATAACTTGCTGCGTTCTAATGACGAGAAGACTGAACGAATTAACTTTTTAGAACTTCAGTTAATGGGTGGCATTACCCCTGACGAACCTGCCAATACAG